>JACXGK010006448.1:0-28882 GCA_016801125.1 Novumbra hubbsi
CAGCACCTGCTTCACGTCTGACCCTCGTCTCAGCACCTGCTCCACGACCGGTCCACGTCACAGCACCTGCTACACGTCCGGCCCTCGTCCCAGCACATGCTCCACGACCGGCCCACGTCCCAGCATCTGCTTCACGTCCGACCCTCGTCTCAGCACAAGCTCCACGACCGGTCCATGTCACAGCACCTGCTCCACATCCGCCCCTTGTCTCAGCACAAGCTCCACGACCGGCCCACGTCCCAGCACCTGCCCCACTTCAGACCGTTGTCGTTCCGGTGCCTGCTCCCAGAGCCAGTCCTCCGTTGCCTGCTCCCAGAGCTAGCCCTCCGTTGCCT
Organism: Novumbra hubbsi; assembly: GCA_016801125.1. NCBI lineage: Eukaryota > Metazoa > Chordata > Actinopteri > Esociformes > Umbridae > Novumbra > Novumbra hubbsi. Next base: position 336 of record JACXGK010006448.1, read on the forward strand.
GCTCCCAGAGCTAGTCCTCTGTTGCCTGCTCCCAGGGCCAGTCCTCCGTTGCCTGCTCCCAGGGCCAGTCCTGCATTTGGTTCCACTCCACACCGCAACCGTGATAGAAGAGCAGGACTGTGGGGTATTAACCTGTCACGTCCCTGTCTAAGGACATGCCCCCACCTCTGCGTGTGGTGAGCCGGTGTCACCGGCATCTGTCCAGGTAAAGCGACCTCTTGTTTCTTGGGAACCCTCTACAGACCACATGCAACTTAGGGTGTCTTTCCCAGGTGTTCCCAGGTTATCCAGGGTCGACTCGGGGGCGCTGGGTAATTATATGGACTCCGAGCTGGATGTGAGTCTGGCGTTTCCCTTAGTGCCTGTCTTTCCCCCATCCTCATCAGGTGGGTGTACCAGCGTCCGTTGGGTCAGGGGGTGGTGAGTCAGGTCACGGGGCTTTTACGCATGATGTGTGGTCATCATGCGGAGCTTATCTCCTTTTTCATCGTAGAGGCGCCTAATTTTCAAATTATCTTGGGTCTACCGTGGCTCACTCTACTCATAGGGTTTTCACAGTGGTCGCGGGGATGTCTGGGTAGATGTATTGGGCAGTCTATTGGGTCCACCACAGTGGAAAGTTCAGGCAGTGCTGCAGTTTTGCGTATTCCCACCAAATTTTAGGAACTTGCACAAGTCTTTCCAAAGGCGCAGGCCAATAAATTACCACCGCACCGACCATGGGATTGCACGATAGAGCTGCAACAGGGTTGTGCGTAACCCAAGGGTCGGGTATATCCACTCTCCCAACCAGAGACTGAGGCAATGACCTCTTACGTCTCGGAGGCTCTGGGCCAGGGATATATTAGACCCTCCACCTCTCCAGCGTCCTCAAGTTTCTTCTTTGTGAAAAAAAGGACGGTGGTTTATGCCCATGCATTGATTACAGGGCATTGAATGATATCACCGTAAGGAACTCCTACCCACTGCCGCTGATTCATTCTGTCATGGAAGCTATGCATGGGGCCTGCTGGTTCACAAAGCTAGACTTAAGGAGTGCTTACAACTTAGTGCGTGTCAGGGAGGGGGACGAGTGGAAGACTGCATTTAGCACCACTTCCGGGCATTACGAGTACCTTGTGATGCCTTTTGGTCTGATGAATGCTCTGATCTGTTTACAAACCCTGTATATGTGGACGATATATTCAGGGACATGCAAGGTCAAGCTGTGGTAGTGTATATCGATGACATCCTGACTCACTCCGCCACACGGGCCTAACATGTTACCACCGTCCGCAAGGTATTGGAGCGACTGCTGAGGCATGATCTGTTTGTGAAGGGTAAAAATGTTTAATTATTTCAGTCACCTGTGTCTTTCCTAGGATATCACATTTCTTCTGGAGGGGTGGAGATGGAAAAGTCATCCGCTGAGGATGTGCTAAATTGGCCAACACCAACCTCCTTGAAGGCGGTGCAAAGGTTCTTGGGTTTTGCCAATTATTTCCATAGATTCATCCGGGGGTTTGGTCAGGTGGCAGCTCCGATTACCTCACTGTTGAAGGGTGGGCCTACTAAGCTACGATGGACTGCGGAGGCAGAACGTGCATTCACCTCTCAGAAAACACTGTTCACGTTGGTTCCGGTTTTGCCCCACCCGGATCCAGATCTTCCTTTCGTTGTAGAGGTAGATGCCTTCGAGGTGGGGGTGGGGGCTATTCACTCTCCGTGATCGGGGGTACCACCGAAGCTCCGCACGTGCGCTTGTCTGTTGAAAAAGCTCAGCACGGCGGAGCAGAACTATGATGTGGGTAATCGCGAGTTGCTTGCGTTGATCAATGCTCTGTCAGCTTGGAGACACTGGCTTGAGGGGGCAAAATACCCTTTCCTCGTCCTTACTGACCACCACAACCTGGAGTACATCCGGACAGCGAGGAGACTTAATTCTTGTCAGGTGAGGTGGGCCCTGTTATTGACCAGGTTAGACTTCACTCTGTCCTATATTCCAGGTTCAAAGAACGTCAAAGCTGACCGGATCATGTGGCCAGTGGTGTGGGGGGTGGATACGGCGATTCGTGGGGCACTCCGGACGGAGCCTGCTCCACCCCAGTGTCTGGTAGATCGCGTCTATGTCCCGGAAGGGGTGAGAGACAGGCTCCTAGTGTGGGCTCATACTTCTCCCTCCTCTGGGCATCCGGGCGTGAGACAGACTAGAGCAGTGGTGAAGGACAAATACTGGTGGCCCACCTTAGCTAGGGACGTTAGGGCTTACGTCTCATGTTCTGTGTGTGCCAAGAGTAAGATACGTCTAAGCATCTACCTTCAGGTAAGCTCCTTCCATTGCCTACTCTACAGCGACTATGGACGCATTTGGGCATAAATTTTTTAACTGACCTGCCTCCGTCACCGGGTTTTACCACCATCCTGGTCATGGTGGATAGGTTTTTGAAGGCCTGTCGTTTGCTGCCCTTGCCGGGGATCCCCACGGCCCTGCAAACTGCGGAAGCACTATTAGTTCATTTCTTCCAAGGTTTGAAAGGCTTTCATGGGAAGGTTGGGGGGCCAACGGCCAGGTCGAGAGGGTTAATCAGGAGGTGGGCAGGTTCTTGTGCGCGTATTGCATGGACCAACCGGCGCGGTGGTCGGAATTCCTGCCGTGGGCCGAGTATGCCCAGGATTTTCTCCAACACTTATCCACCCAAATGATGCCGTTTTAATGCATCCTCAGCTATCAGTCCGCCATGGGGTCGTGGGATGCTACCGGTGTACGCCCCTGGAGACCGCATATGGTTGTCCACGCGGAACTTGCCCCTCCGGTTGCCCTCCCGGAAGCTGATCCCACGGTTTGTAGGGCCAATAAAAGTCCTGAGGAGGGTAGATGAGGTGTCTAGATTGTTGTTACCATCATATTATCGCATTCACCCGACATTTCATGTTTCCCTTCTCAGGCCGGTGGTGACTGGTCCCCTCCCCCGTTGGACATTGAAGGACTCTCAGCATATGCGGTCAAATCCGTCCTGGATTCCAGACGTCAGAGGGGGGTAGTATCTTGTGGAGTGGGAGGGTTACGGTCCGGAGGAACAGTGCTGGGTGCCCCGGGTGGACGTCCTCGACCCCACCCTGATGCGAGATTTCCATTGACCCCGGCCGATGTGCCCTGCACCACGTCCTCCGGGTTGTCCCCAGCTCCCCAGACGGTCTCGCGGCATCGGAGGGGGGGTACTGTCATGTCCCCATCTAGGGATGCGGCCCCACCTCTGCGCGTGGTGAGCCAGTGCACGACGTCACCAGAGTTCTAGTCCTCACCGTTCGTGTTGTCCTGTTTCCCATGTCCTGTCAACGTGCCATTCTCTAATTCCCTACAGCTGCAACCTGTTGAGAAGGCATATAATCCCTCCTGTTTCTTGTCCTTGTGTCCGTTACTGTTACATGTGAGTGGAGAGCACTTGTGCACTCGCGCTGCATTCATATTTCAGAGGATGCGTTGTTTCTCTGTGCCCTTGTGGTTTTTATTATTTGCCTGTGTGCTACCGAGCACCCTTTTATTTTGTTCTACTATTTCGGGAGTGTTCACCAGTTTCTCTCCTACGCGTCACATAACCACATGTTCTCCCAGTAGAATTGTACCTAAATGTCAACAATGGGTTGTAATCTAACCATGGCCTTGAGCATTTTGCAGGTCCATCAATCAATCTACACTGCTCAAAAACACCTGAATCCCAGATCTAAATCTGTACTGTACATTGTGTAATTTGTTTAGAACAAAACATTGGTCAATGGAAAGCAAAATCACCAACCAAGATTTTGGCCATTCAATATTGGTTTTCCCCATTGTCCCTTGTGACCGATTCTCTGAATCTTTTAGCCCTTGGGGGTCATTTAGCCCTAGGGGGTTAACACAATATCAAATAAATTACATAAATAATCCCTACACAAACAAGACAAACCAGAGGGAAGGTAGGGGAAGGGTACACAAGGTCCCTTCTCTTCTATGCCTAAACGTTCCGAACCAAATCAGATTCCCTAATCAGCTTTCCTACATTCCAAACATTTGGTTATCTACATGTAAATGTACACCCATGGGGAGACCTGTCTTTACCTTCTCCAGGATCCAGGTAGGGTGGTAAAGAGCAGAAGGCCAGGCTGGAACACAGGAAAGCACAGGGGAGTGAAAACCACCAACAACCTATTGTTTAGCGTACAATGTCCCAAACCAAACCCTTCTCAGAGCATTACACAGACAGGGCAATAAATTCCCAGGTCAATTAGGTGACGCCTCTCAGATGCCAGGCCTAACGCCATGCCCACACTTATCAATAGCCACTTAACACACCTGTAAACTCACACCCACACACACAGGGAAGGTAGCAAGAAAGATATAAAACAAAACAAGACATGTAACATATGTTTCTCTTGAATTGCTGCACTATTTGCCCACACAGTCTTTTACAAAGTGGTGAACACCTCCTCATCCTTACTTTAGACATGTCCATCCTATTTGGAATAACCTTTTAATAGCCTGTAGCCAATTGACCTGTAGCCAATTGACCTAATTAGATATATAATATATATTTTCTGTTTTTGGTGCCTCTGTCCCAGCTATGTATTTCTGGCATAAAATTATAATTTTCAACATTTGATATGTTGTCTTGGTTCTACTGGAAACAGACTTTTAAATACACAACACCATATTTCAGCGTTAGTCCTAAATATGGCAATTACATACATTATAATATACATGTATAGGTCCATGCTCAATTGATTCAGTTGCTCTAATTTTGCATATGTTACAAAGGTAAAAGGTCAGAGCGGGGGATGGCAAATGTCAGACAGGAGACCCATGCGCAGAGCACAGTGGGTCCGGAGTAGCTAATGAAACTGAGTAGCCAAACTAAAAAAACGATTGGAAAAGAACTAAGGAGCTGCGGGTAGCAGTTGGACAAAGGCACTAAGGATAATTCCCAAGGTAATTACTTGAGTAGATATGGAGCACAAAACTAGTATAGTAACTGAGTTGATTTGGCAAACTGAAGGGGGAAGCCAGAGGTATAAATAGATCGGTGCTGATGGGGGAATTGCATAGGAGATGGGTGACAATGCGGGAAAAGGCATGCGCAGGTCCGGGGAGATGTCAGGGGAGCAAAAGGGGAACCCCGGCCCGGAGTAGTCCCGAGCCGTGACAATATAACCTTTAAACAGATTATGATAGAGACTAGAATTGGACCGTTCATAGGGATAGATGCACATTCTTTCCAGTTTAAAATATGTCCTTTTGTGTGGAAACATTCATCTTGAAAGCATCCAAAATATCATAACTAGTCCACAATTTATATGATGTCCTTGTCAAAAGCAGGGCTTTCTAATGAAATATAGTAATCTAATATACCAATAATAATCAGTTATTGAAGTGGTACAATGGTACTGTTGTCCACTGTTTCCACCTTAGTTTTAGCAGCGGCTCGACTGTTATGACAATTTCTTTTGGTTAGTGTACATTTATTTACTTGCCAAACATTATCTTGTTTGTGCTGTTGCTGTAAATAGCCAATAACTAACCTTCAAACTAAGCTATTTTTAGCGAGTCGGGCTGCACAGATGTGCCATTCTTACACCAGTTGTGACCTGTTGCATTGATTATCATCAGTTAAACTGCGACTCAAGTTAAACAGATGTTATGGTGACATGACAGTATTTGTCTAGTTAGCCCATTAGCCATTACGGCCGTGTTTCATCCGTCCCTGTGGCTTCAAACTGCTCTGTAATCTCCCGTTCTGATGACGATCATGCACGCTTGCGGATTGTCCCACAAGCTGCCCTTGACACAGCGACCGGCCCCGTCATCCCGTGGCGCCAACTTGTGTTTGTGCTCGCATGACAGTTTCTTAAGGAGTGCTGGGATGACGGCTTTAGCCCCAAAACGGCTTGGGGACACAGACGACAGTAATTGCCCCAGTCATCCACATCTTTTTGAGGCGAGACAGAGTTGGATGGGGAGAGAGAGAGAAGTGATTGAGTCACATGGTAAAACATGGCCGCCAGTGGCTACACAAGGCCTCGCGCAACAGGCTGACATTTTCTCATGCTTATCTAGATGGTTGTATGACTGTTGATGCAAGTGATTTTGACAGAGGAATAACAAATGCGGATAGAATGTTATCTGGCGCTGGGTGGAAATAACATTTGAAAGTAAATTGAGCGTTATTACTTGATGATTTTCTCCAAGCAAAAATATCCTGCAGCACTCTTCTACGTTTATTTTCAGAAACACATGAAATTCCCGAGGCCCTATTGACCTGATCTGTCATTTAAAATGGATCGTCTGACAAGAAATATGTTACAATTTAATATGTAATGTCTGTTCCCACCGCAGAATAATATTCTCATCTTTTATAAACATGCGTACACTGTAGAACACTATACTGCCCTAATAAGGACAAATACAGGAACTACAACAAGTACACATTTCTTTTTGTGTAAAATGGTATTTCAAAAACAAGGGGACATTGTACCTGTAAACTCCAGGCAAGATGAGAAATAGAAAAAATGCAGGTACTATAATGCAAGAAATAGAACTTCACCACCACCTAATAAGATGCCGACTTTCCATGCTAGAAGTACATCAGCTGGAAGGTCCTGCCTGGAAAGGATAACCACCATTAAGATAGGAGATTGGCATTCCTTTACATGTATGGCTTCATTTACTATGCCATTAGTTAAAATGTTTTAAATTTACTCTTTAACACAATTGTTTTACCAACCTTAAATTGGCAATAACAGTGGGTGCTGTATATCAAACCTATCTCCTATGCCTTCAACCCGGTAATATAGCAAATATCACAACATAGTTTCAAATGTTTTTATTCCTGGCTTGGCTTCCCCTGTGATCTTACTTACGCACTACAGACTCTCTCTACTCCAAAAGTCTTGGTCTGTAAACAGTATTTTTCAGTTTGCAGCATGTGCTTCAGCTTTAATGAAAAAAAGAACAGCCTCGCTAATGAAAGGGTTTCTCATGAACTTGTCACAATGACTCGCCTAATTATTATTTTCCCATGAGAATGTACCTCCCCCTTTGGTCTCCCAAACAAGAGTGCCCTATCTTATTATATTCACCTTACTTTTTGGAATGCCCTCTGACATTTACATCCTCCTATTGTTATTTTTATGGCCTTTGAAGATTATCCAACTTCGAGAGAAAGAGACGGATTGAGATATCCAAATAGACAGGCAATGGTCTGGATAACATCTACATAGTTTCTTCGCTTTCCATGTTCCCATTTTTCAAGGAATGGTGACAAAAAATATATACAGAAAGGAACAGCTCTGATTAAGAGACAGGCACATGGGGAAGATCAATTGGTTATATAGGTCTCTACAAAAACTCTCACTCATGTGAATGTGATAGAGTGTTTGACGTGGGGGTGTCTGGTTGTTTTCTGCCAATACTACTTCAGGAGATCAAGAGTATGACGTGCCACCAAGCCCAGAAGTTTTTGGCCACTTATTGTATGTTGGTGTGCGTGGGTTTTTAAGAGAGGCAGCTGTTCCGGAGACGGCATGAAGATCAAAACATTTCACAAGACAGGACACGTGCAGGGAAAACGGAGGACATTTAATTAAAGAACAAGAACTATACCAAAGAAACCCTGAACATTAAGACAAGATAGAAGAAATGTTACGTATGACTTGAGCCAAGCAAAGACGGACAAGACGCACTGGGAAATGAAGAACAGCAAATCAGGAAAACGGGTGAAGGCAGTAAACCACAAAACAGGTGTCTGTGATCCAAATGGGGGAGAGAGAGGTTAGGCTCTCACTGGCACGGCAGGCCTGCCACCCTAAGATGTGACAGGAAAAAGTTATTTGCCATGTGAATGTGGCAAAAAAACATTGGGGGGGGGGTCTCATGAGGGTTGATTACCAGTGACCTTATACCTGGTAACCTGGACATTTTTGTTTTAATTAATAACAAAACTGCTCAACAGAAACTAAATATTTTATTTAGCCCTTACAATTCAAGTCTGCAAATTTACCTCAGATCCAAGTAATACTTGTCTCTCCTGGCTGTCTGACATCTAATTTTGCTATTAGTTTGCCTCAACTTTGGAAGTATGCTTAAAGGCATTGTACATGGAAGACACAGAGTTGAAGTGTACATATGATGAAAATTACAAGCCTCTGTCATCTTTTTCAGTGGGAGAACTTGCACAATTGGTGGCTGACTAAATACTTTTTTGCCCCACTGTATACCTGTTATTATACAAGAGCAAAATAAATGCAAATGAGCATTAAACAGATTCCAAGTCCCAATACTGTAGCTTTAACTGCTTTAAAAGTGGAACCCCACGTCCCTAACAAAAGTTCCACCCGTGTCATTAACTGTAGTCTTCAAAATGGATACAATCCAATTTGTCATATTCGCTGAAGTGTATATAGCCTAATATTGGCAAGTGGCTAACTAACTAGTGACAGGTGGTAGTGAAAGGTTTGAGGAGAGAATCAATTTCAGGTTGAAGTTAACCATAGAGAGATCTAGGAACAGCTTACTATCATTCCTAACCTTATCCATTAATAAATAAAATGTCGAACTAACCCGAGGTCCGTGTCTTTGGTCGACCTACTGCTGGAGAAGCAGTATGGTGTGATATTGTATGTGACCCATAGCAATTCCTAACGTCTTGCAGATGCTTGTGTTATTAAAACGCGCCCAAGGGGTTGTGACATGGGTCACATCTCCAGTGACGACCCCTCCCTTACCTCCATCTATTAAAATGGAGCCCTCTCAGGGGGAGACGGGGTCAAGGACATCTATGTCTTTCATTCTGTAGCGCCACCATTTTCGCTCCCCCCTTTCTCACTCCCTCTCTAAGGGTGGCAGCGGCGAGATGGTCTCTGAGTCCAGTATTGACACCATAATAATGCTTCAATAAAACACAGTGAAATACCTGTCATGTTTAACAGTGTATGGTTAATTTGATTTTAACAAGATCAGTGTGCCTCACCGAGGGGCCGTTCTCTAAAGGCCAGAGAAGGGGAAATGGGGGTCGCAACATAGGAAGTTACAGGCTTGAAAGATTGACCTTCAGTCACCCCCTCTGGGACCAACCAAAGACTCAAGGTAAAGGACTACTATTGTGTCCCTCTGATGAATTCCTGGAATGTTGGACTGGAACACTGGAGACGTTGTCTAAAAAGATGATGGTCTTGGCAGACAGGCTTTCTCTGATCAATCACAGACCCAGGTGTTAACTTAAAAGTTATTTAGGAAATAAATTAACCAGCTGTAGAAAGTAGTGAACTCAGGAAAAGAGGTGATAGAGTTGATATAAGTCCTCTGTCAAGGCTAATTTATCGCTATATAAAATGTGTCGCAACAATGCGGCTTACATCCACACACTGTGCACGTACTGCACAAACTTGCAAATGTGTTTTAAGAAAGAAAACACCCTCTGACACAGCCCTGTATCACCAATAATTTTATGAATTATAAAACCCAAATTGCATACTGTAAACGATTTAAGTTTGTATTTTTCCCTGCCCACATAATAATCTCAATTATTTTTTCCATCTCCATTGAATTAGAAAACCCCTAAACAAACAACTCAATTAAAGATAATAGTTGGTCGAGGTTTAAAGCCATCGACCGCCCTTTAAAAGCTGATGTGTAAATTGGTGGAGAATAATAAAAAAAAGCAAAAAAAAAGTCCTTCAAAGATGACAAAAACGGTGTGTTTATGTATCACTCACATGTTACTGTACTTGTGGGGGCTCCAATAAGGCATAGAATAGAATAGAATAGAATGTGTGCAATCTTGAAATCACGGTTAATACTTGTAAACTGATGCATTTGTGAGTGGAAATCCTGGCTGCACACGCTTTAAAAAAAAAAATTGTCCTGGTTATCCCAATACCTCAACAGTGCATTATGCCACCATCTCTCAGGGTGCTTATCAATGCACTTTTCATGATCCTTCCTTCACTGAAGCTTTGTTTATTAATAAAGATCCCAAAAGCTCAAATACTAAATATACATAACTTATTCCTATAGCCTTTAAATAAACACAACATGCAAATGAATGGCATGGCTGCCTGTTATCTTTATTTTGCTTGTCCCATCAGCAAGGTATCACCTCGCACACCTAAATTATACCAACTGCATTTGTGAATGCTAGTATTGGGAGATGGGAAAGAGCAGTATTATACAGTGGGGAGAACAAGTATTTGATACACTGACGATTTTACAGGTTTTCCTACTTACAAACATGTAGAGGTCTGTAATTTTTATTATAGGTACACTTCAACTGTGAGAGACGGAATCAAAAAAAAATCCAGAAAATCACATTGTATGATTTGAGTAATTAATTTGCATTTGTCACGGTGCCGCCGGTGCCCGCCCCCTCTGGTCACAGGAGGTCTGACTCACCGTCTTACTGAGGCACGGCTGCGTCCTGGGGGACGTGAAGGTGGCACGTTGCACACCTGTTCTCAATCTGTACTTGTGCATGGTATTTAATGACTGCAAGTCCACGTCTCTGTGTCGGTGATTGTCGTTAGGAAAACTTTTCGTTTACTGTAGGACACCTGGCTAAGGAGCTATATAGGTGCTCCTTCTTTTGTTATTTTCATGAAAGTGTTGTTTCAGTGGAATCGTGGATTCTCATAAAACATTCTTGGTTAACCAGCATTTCTGTCTGTGCGCATGCTTCCGTTCAACACTCATACGATTACAGCATTTTATTGCATGACATAAGTATTTGATACATCAGAAAAGCAGAACTTAATATTTGGTACAGAAACCTTTGTTTGCAATTACAGAGATCATATGTTTCCTGTAATTCTTGACCAGGTTTGCACACACTGCAGCAGGGATTTTTGCCCACTCCTCCATACAGACCTGCTCCAGATCCTTCAGGTGTCGGGGCTGTTGCTGGGAAATACGGACTTTCAGCTCCCTCCAAAGATTTTCTATTGCCTTCAGGTCTGGAGACTGGCTAGGTGACTCCAGGACCTTGAGATGCTTCTTACGGCGCCACTCCTTAGTTACCCTGGCTGTGGGTTTCGGGTCGTTGTCGTTCTGGAAGACCTAGCCACGACCCATCTTCAATGCTCTTACTGAAGGAAGAGCATTGGCCAAGATCTCGCGATACATGGCCCCATCCATCCTCCCCTCAATGCGGTGCAGTCGTCCTGTCCCCTTTGTAGAAAAGCATCCCCAAAGAAGGATTTTCCACCTGCATGCTTCACGGTTGGGACAATGTTTTTGGGGTTGTACTTATCCTTCTTCTTCCTCCAAACACGGCCAGTGGAGTTTAGACCAAAGTTTGGTCATTTGCAAACTTCCGACTGGCCTGGACATGCGCTGGCTTCAGCAGGGGGACCTCGCGTGCGCTGCAGGATATAAATCCATGATGGCGTAGTGTGTTGCTAATGGTTTTCTTTGAAACTGTGGTCCCAGCTCTCTTCAGGTCATCGACCAGGTCCTGCCGTGTAGTTCTGGGCTGATCCCTCACCTTCCTCATGATCATTGATGCCCCATGAGGTGAGATCTTGCTTGGAGCCCCAGACCGAGGGTGTTTAACCATCATCTTGAACTTCTTCCATTTTCTAATATTTGCGCCAACAGTTGTTGCTTTCTCACCAAGCTGCTTGCCTATTGTCCTGTAAACCAACCCAGCCTTGTGCATGTCTACAATTTTTTCCATGATGTCCTTACACAGCTCTCTGGTCTTGGCCATTGTGGAGAGGTTGGAGTCTGTTTGTTTGAGTGTGTGCAGGTAATGAGTTCAAAAAGGTTCAGTTAATACAGGTAATGAGTAGAGAACAGGAGGGCTTCTTAAAGAAAACCTAATAGGTCTGTGAGAGCCGGAATTCTTACTGGTTGGTAGGTGATCAAATACTAATGTCATGCAATAAAATGCTAATAATTACTAAAAAATCATACAATGTGATTTTCAGGATTTTATTTTAGATTCCGTCTCTCACAGTTGAAGTGTACCTATGATAAACATTACAGACCTCTACATGCTTTGTAAGTAGGAAAACCTGCAAAATCGTCAGTGTATCAAATACTTGTTCTACCCACTGTATGTGGTGCCATAACGTGCATCGCAGATCAGCGTTGTGTGCTATAACTAGTTAACCCTTATAGGTCTAAGACCTTCTTGGGATTTAAAATCCGCTAGTACCTATCTTGACCTTTTGACCTCTCAGGAGGTCATCCTTTATAGTAGAATCCTTCATGTTCTGAAAACCCTTAAATAGAAGAAGGATGAATAGATAACATTGTTTGAGAAGCTTTCATTAGTATATTTGTGAAATTGTGTGAATAAATATAAAAACGTATGCTTACCTGTAGTTGCTTTTAACACATAATATACTACAACAGGTAGTCTGTTTTAGATCACATTTGGATACCACCAACACATACAAGTTGTTCATTTTATGAAAATATAACATAATAAACAGAAAGTCTAATTATTTTTAAAGCTCTATCAACCAAAATGGTCAATTTGGGGTCCTTGTATCAGTGTGGTGGAACACTATTTACAAAAATCCAATATTTGATTTGATTCTGGGCCTAAAGGTGCCACCTCTGAAGAAATTAGCAGGTCGAGATTTGCAGGTTTTTGTGGTCAAGTTTTGAAAGGCTTCTACTTTACAGAAATACACAAACGCCACGTCATTCTTTGCAGAAGACTGTCTCCTACAACGTGGAAAACACTTCTAACTAATGATAACACTTCTCCATGGATAATAACATTAAACAATTGTTTTTGGCAAATTCCTAATATCATTAAATGATGATCACTTCTAATTTGCATGTTTATGTCTACATGTGTTTGCTCATTATAATTCACTGTCAGTCAGTAAAGAGGGTGCTGCAGGACTACAGTGGCTGATCTGAGTTTCATTGCCTTTGGTCCGTATGTAGCCATTACCCAGCTCCCAAAAACCAACGTTAGCACTAAAACACTACCTTGGAGATGGGCCCACTTATTTTCTTACAAATTGAAGGGGTGTACAAAGGGAGCAAAGAGATGCTACAGTTAAATAAGTGAAGCTGTGTCAACAGCAGACAAGAAGACAAATAAGAGAAGGGTAGACTATGACTTTGACCATAAATGGCTACATGGAAATTGCTGGAAAGTAATTACTGAATCTAAAAGTAAAATCGATGAATGTGGCAAATTAAAAGGACCTGAAAGACTTAAGTTTTACTTCTACCACCACACATACCAAAGTGAACAGTTAAACTGGCACCAGAAATCGGGTGGTGAAGAAATTACTTTTTCTAACAAAAATGTAATAACTTTTTTTCCAGTGTCGTGATGAGAATAAATCTGGATGTCAAGCTGGATTTTTAACAACTGACACTTTATTGGCCATTACGATGTGTTCCCCAGAGAGTCAGGGATATGTCCAAAGTTCAAAGTCTTAACACCATTAAAGAAGTCTGTATCTTGTTCTATTGACTACATTTGAACCTATAACACATACTGTGTGAGGAAATGGTTGTTTTTTATGAAAGGTGTTAAGATTATTTTGCACAAGCAAGTTACTGCTTTGATGTTTACAGTGAACGACAAGGTGTTGTCTAGGGTCAATAAGAGGTTATCTGTACTTTAGAAGAGGGATATCACGTACAGTAGTTGTCCAACGTGATGAAGAGGTCTTGGAGCAGGAAGAGCTTTCCAAGGAGAAGCAGTAGCTCGTTTCTTTGTGCTTCAACAGACAATGTGACATTCTGGTGCATGTTCATGTTCTTGATTTAAAAGTAGGACATCTTTGGTCATTCGCTGTAATGGATGCCATTCCTCACCAAATGCTATTGCTCACCAACCCGTTTGTAGATGAATAAACACAAACCAATATACAGGTCTAGATGTCAGTTGCACAGCCCACTCAATCTACAGGGCCTCCTGTCTGTCGACGTTTGATATAACTTTTCAGGAAATCGTTATCTTGGAGGAACAGAGTTCTCATACATACATACATAACATACAGACTTCACGGTCTTACAGGCGAGGCAAAGGAAGAAAAGACCTAAAAGTGAATGGTTTTGCAGGTGGTAGCCAAAGACAGTTGTTCGCTCCTTTTCCTTCCGGACTGATTCTTCTCTTGTTTTGTGTTTTGCGCATGTCCTTGTCACAACTGGTAGCATGAGGCGATACCTGCAGCCCATTCAGGTTGCACACATAGTCCAGCTCTTCCAGGATGGCACATCCATGTGACATTGAAAGTAGGTTACATGTGCATGGAGGACATACCATTGCATGGGGACAGATCATTACACAAGCTGGACAGGGCCGTAAAATGGAATCGACCCAGCAGTAGGACTAGTAACTGCTCCTTTGTGTGAGGAAAAACAGAAGGAGCACTGCCCGAGCCCCAAAATAACCTTCTGACCAAACTGTTGTGGGAAGTGCATGTGGGGGCCATACAAACTACTGAGACACATTGTGCGAGTTTCCGTGATGGAATTCAAGCATGTTGGAATAGCCTGTGATTTCAATTGTTTACCATGTTTTTTATGTGTATTAATACAGCCCTCAATCAGTTGGTAATAATGGTGTCCATCTATCGTTTTTAAGTAATATTGTTCTTAACAAATGACCCAATGTATATTAAAGATTTTGATCAGTTCATCAAGACCTGATCTGTGATTTAAGAGTACCCTTAATTATTTGTGGTAGTGAACCTGTAACGATTGAGTCGGAGAACAATAGTGCAGGTTCCAGTAGTGGAGCGTTGGTGGCTTATGAGGTAGGTATAGGTAAGGCAGGAATATGGAGTCAAAACACGTAGGCAGAAGATCAAAACAGGGAAGACAAAAAGTTGAGGCAAAATCTTACAAAATCACTAGGCTAGATCAAAGTAAAAGAGGGTCAAAACAAAGGTCAGAACACGGGATATTAAAGGTACTAGAATTCTAAGTAGAAAGATAATCAAACGGCTCAGTACGTTGACTAAAGACAAACAATACATAACAATTACAAAAGCAAACATGGTACTTAATATTGAGGGAGCAAACGAGACACAGGTGCGAACAAAATGACAGGGATAAGCAGTGTTCAAGAACAAAAAAAAAACTGAAATGGTTCAATGGTTCCAAACCAACAACAGGAAATAGCAAGGACGAACAACATGGACAACCCCAGACATAACTGCACTTAACATTTGCAAGTCACATTCATGCAAACATCATACATTTTAACATAAGAAACATGCAAAAAATTAATTTTTACTAACACAAAAATGCATTAATTTCTTCCTTTTCAACATACTGTACAGGAAATAAGTTGTTGCAAGAAACTAGAATTAAACTAAATCCAGTATTGCTCATCTTGCTTTAAATTTGTCTCTGGTCGGCACTTATACACAATTCCAGGTTTATGGTGAACTGGACAACACTATTATATTCATTAAAACGCTAACAGGAGTAAATGGCTTGAAACTACTGTCTAGACTGTCCCCATAAAAAAGAAGGTATTTTTTGAATTGCTACCCTGAACCCTAATTATTGTGGTCAAGTAAGGCTATTTTATTTCCTGAATCAAGACCCGAGGCCTAACCATTTTATTTCAGCTTGGCTGAAACATTTTTAATGACGCTGGTAAACAACCATGGGAACATGCTCGTCCTTGCAGGATTTGAGCCCTTGTCTCTTTTGTTAAACTCATTCAGCCAAACTACAGTTCTGACGCACAAACCCAGAAGTCAAAATGTTGGTTATACCTAACATTCCGCTTGTGATTACTTCGTAGCTAACACACACCAATTTGTAATGTTAGAGGGAAGTGGCAGCACACATACTAAAAGTAACAATTATATCATCATTTATTCAAAAGAATCTTTGGAGATACATTTCTCATGCACAAGTTTCATCTATTTTAATAAAACACTGGTAACCAATCACGTCACATTTAACATACAAACTCAATTTTCAGCCTTGGTATTCAGACCTTATCCCAAAACACAATCATTACCAAAAATCCCAACCTTAAGTCTAACCCTGAACTTAATTTGAAACATTCACCTCAAATCTAAACCAATCGAGTTCAAATTCCTTGATTTTACGTTGTTGTACTATCCTTGTCAGAATATCCAGTCCTCGCAGGTAAAGAAAGAAGTGAACAAAGGCACACACTGTCCCACTGTCCGGTCACTCCTCTGTCTCAGGTTCACTCAGTAGACTCTATTGTTTGATCCTTTTTTTATTAGAAACAGTGCCCCTTCATCCTCCTCCCCTGGTATCTATGAAGTGCAATCAATGTTGAGGAGGACAAGGAAGTTATTAATGGCAAAGGACATGAGGTCGGGGACAGAGAGGAAAGGGCAATCACCCCAGCCATAACAGGCTGACCCTGGCCTTTTGGGAATTGTTTGTCCGATTGATGGAGGAGTCAGTCAACATTTGCAGGGCCCAGAGGGCTTCTCAGGCCACTAATTGTCAACCCGAGTGTGTGAGGTGGGGTGGTGGAAAACCCCTTTTGTGTTTGAAGTGTGGGCAATAGAGGGCCCTTCCTCCAGCTTTAACTTGGCCGTTTCTCTACATCTAACTGCCAATAAAATGTCACTGAAACTTAAATAGTTGACGGCAACAGGTCAGCCTCTATTATGAAAACCTGTGTATAATATGTTCTAATTTTAGCTGATGGACCTAACCCTAAGTGTTAGTGCTGTAACCGGGGGAGACCCAGGCAGTGGATATAGAGCACGTGTCTTGGGCACTGGAGGGCGTTTTATTCAATGAAATGGCAGAGGAGGAGAGGGGAAAGTTAAAAGCAAACACTGCTCTCCTGGGGTGGCAGCATCATCTTCCTGGCAGCTTCCCAGCGTCGGTTTGGGAGGAATGGGAGTGGACGGCCGCCCTCTACCACTACCTCTGGGCTTTCTTCCTCCACCTCCTTAGTACAGCATTGCCTTTCCCTGCTGCCTCCCTGTTGCCTCCTTATTTACAGCCTCTGCCCCAAGCTGCTCCCTGGGAGTTCCTAAATGCCTCTACTCAGGTCCCAGTGGGAGCCAAAAGGGTAGGGATGGGGCTGAGACTCTGATTCAGTAGGCAGGGACAGCGTTTGCCCTGCAGTCTAAAGTATCATATGTGTAATAAGTTAAAGAATGTCCAAACAACTACAACTACAAACTTAAAAATATAATAAACAAAACAGGATATAAAAAAAGGGAAAAGGAGCTCAAAATTAATAAAACCTGCTCTCATATGTGAAAAGAATGAGGTGCTAATGGCGGGCCTTCCAATTCTGATGTTCACTGGCAAAGTAGAGTTTGTTTCCCAGCAGCCTACTCAATCACCATTCTATATCCCCAGGTAAGTTCTGACCCTAACATCATAGCTGTAGCAGTATTTTATAAACACTAATGAAAATTGGTTGCCTTTTGTTATAATGTTGAGGATGTCAAATGAAATGAAAAGGGTTTTTCAGAGACATAAATGGGACATGTGACCCTAACCAATGGATTGGAATGTTGTCCACACGTTAGCTCACTGACAACATCGGGAAGAGCTCGCCTTATGCTCCGAGTTAAATTCCTCGAAATGTGCAAAAAGATGTATATCTTGTCTCATAGTGGTCTTATCCTTCACCAGTCACCTCATCCTGTTAGAAAGATTAAACTGTAACTAATTTGTCCCTATACTGACATTTGCCTTTCTGATTGCTTTGAAAAGGTCATCGTTGGACTGTTTGTACTCATCCATTTCTTCTGCCACCTCACAGCTGTTACATAACAATAATGAATTGGTCCAACAGGCGATATTTCTTGACCGGCCAACGGGCCGAAGCAAAGTCTGCTTCATCCTCTGACAACCGAGGGCTTGAGCAGAGAGGAAGCCCGAGGACGGTAGATTATGGTGATGAAGTCTGCTGATGGTCTTGTAGAGGGCAAGTTGGAAAAACAGCCCGATCTTTAAGCCACTGGACTTCGCTTCCATGCAGCACCCACTTGGGTGAAGCCTCAGCCACCCTAAACATTGGAAAAGCTTAACACAGAGTTCAGAATAGAGGCCAGTTGTTCTTATTATAAGTTCTCTGCTGTATCGCCTACTCCCATTACGCTGCAGGCATTTCAAAGGCTGATGTTCTCAGAAAGATCAGGAAGTAGCGGACGAGTGAATGTTCTTATAAAGAAAAAAAACAAAAACACATGAAATTAGACAGTGTTATCCAATACAAAACAGTTGAAGTGCAAAATGCCATTTGCCATTAAAAAAGGTTTAGATATGAAGAGTTACACACTGCCAGTTTGCAGTTTCTGATTTAGATCAGTCTTAATAGTCGTAATTGATGTGTGGTTAGAGTTGCTGAAAGCCTGGCTGAGAGGGCCATGGAGGGCTTTATCATGATTCCAAAGTGGAAAATAATAACCCTAGTTTATTCACTCTTTGTTGTGCACAAGAGGTGTTTAGGTGAAATTGTCAAACTCCTAACGTTTACGTCTGTAGGCATGAACAAAGCAGCTCTGTGGTACACAGTGTCTAGTTTCCTCTAAATTCTGTGTAATTTCCATTCAAATAATGTCATTGACAATCTTATCCAGAGCATCTTACACTGGTGAATACTATTCAGTGTTTCTTAGGAACCCGCTTTGTATGAGCTTGGGGAGGGACGGACAAAGCATAATTTACATCTGTCATTTAGAGAGCATGACAGATGAAAACTATTTGCGGGTAATACGACTGCTCCGAGGTGTAATTGCAAACAAAGGGTCTACTCTGAAGACATCAAAATTGCAAAGAATTCTGGGACAAAGAAAGCGCAGCAAATATGCCAAGTCTTAAAAGCATGGAGTGAGTTAAGATGTATGTCTGTGTGTGTGGTTTAATATGTAAGCAAGGGCAACTGGCACACATTAATGGTAAATGCAATGTCAAAATTTGTGACACAGTTTAGACCCTGCTGATGCTCCCATGCGTGTATGGTCTGCAGATCGGTATCAATAACGCGTGCATGGCGAGTGTTTCGCGAGGGGTGTGTGTGTGTCATGATTTAGGGTAAACTACCACACCTGTATTTGAGTTTTAGTGCACCCATTTGCAATCATGGAGCACACGGCCACTATTTGTCCTTGACTCCCACTTTGTTTCCTTCTCCCTCTCCTGCTTTACGAATCACTCGCACTTGTCTCTTTGTTACAGACAAACATTTACACCGAAGTTCCTCACCAACTTGCGGTGTTTCTTTCAGAGCACACACACAAGCACACATTCATGAAAACAACTCGGCTTAGATCGGAGGAATAAACCCTGTGCTAACCTTGGGAAGTAAAAGTTATTACCCATACTCTCGCACTCTCTCACAGCCAAACCGTGTATTCTTATCAATGACAATAACACGTTACTCCTTTGGTTGCCTTAGGTCTCAAATGAATTGAAAAATATCTCTAGCCATTTCAGTGAAGTGGAAATGCATGGAAGTATTTTTTTAAAGGTTTTTTTCTTCAAGGCTTGTATGTTATGTATTTTAGGAAGAAAAAATCTGCATGTGTTAAAAATGCGCTGTTGACTAGAATTGATGGTTCTCTTGATTTTTTTCTTTTAAAACTGCATGAAAAAATTAATAATCTTAGTTGGATTTGTTTTATTTATAGTATCTCACAAAAGTGAGTACACCCCTCACATTTTTGTAAATATTTGATTATATCTATTCATGTGACAACACTGAAGACATGACACTTTGCTACAAAGTAAAGTAGTGAGTGTACAGACTGTATATCTTTGTAGATTTGCTGTCCCCTCGCAATAAATCAACATACAGCCATTAATGTCTACATCGGTGGCAACAAAAGCGAGTACACACCTAAGTGAAAATGTCAGAATTGGGACTAAAGTGTCAATATTTTTTGTGGCCACCTCTCACGTCCATGGTGTGAGGCAAAACCAAATGCAGATATTATGTAAAGTAAAAGTGAATTTATTCCATAAAACAGACACTAAACTCAAACTGTAGACAAAGTAAAGGTGCTGAATGTAAACAGCAAAACAGAACTCAAACAACTTACAAATACACGTGTAGAGTATCCACAGGAATAAATGTATGAAACAAGATAGGACCATGAGCGTTGTCATTACCAACAAACAATAAACCACACAGAGTGTGGTAATAACTCAACCTAAGTAGGCTCCCCAATCAGAGGCAACTGAACACAGCTGCTCTGACTGGGGAGCCCACAGCGGCATAGAGAAAGCTAGATGCCTCTCTATGCGTCATGTCCTGACTGGGGGTGAGCCCCAAGGCATAGAGAAGGCTTGGGACCCCAGCCAGGACATGACACCACCGTTATTTTCCAAGACTGCCTGAACACTCTTGGACATGGAGTCCTCTTCCACTCCCCTATGACAACCACAAGGAGCTGGTGAATGTTAGAGACTTTGCGGTCCTCCACCTTCCGTTTGAAGATACCCCACAGATGCTCAATAGGGTTTAGGTCTGGAGACGTGCTTGGCCAGTCCATCACCTTTACCCTCAGCTTTTTTAGGTCCTCTTGGAGGTGTGTTTGGGGTTGTTATCATGTTGTAATACTACCCTGCTGCCCAGTCTTCAAAGGGAGGGGATCATGCTCTGCTTCAGTACATGTTGGCCTTCATGGTTCCCTAAATGAACTGTAGCTTCCCAGTGCCGGCAGCACTCATGCAGCCCCAGAACATGACACTCCCACCACTATGCTTGACTGGCCAGACACTTCTTTGTACTCCTCACCTGGTTGACGCCGCACACGCTTAACACCATCTCAACCAAATACGTTTATCTTGGTCTCATCAGACCACAGGACATGGTTCCAGTAATCCATGTACTTAGTCTGCTTGTCTTCAGCAAACTGTTTGCTGGCTTTCTTGTGCATCATCTTGAGAAGAGGCTTCCTTCTGGGACAACAGCCATGCAGACCGATTTGATGCAGAGGCTTCAACCTCTGCAACAATGCTGGCAATACTCATACCTCTGGATATGACGCTGAGCATGTGCACTCAACTTCTTTGGTCGACCATGGCAAGGCCTGTTCTGAGTGAAACCTGTCCTGTTAAACCGTTGTATGGTCTTGGCCACCGTGCTGCAGCTCAGTTTCAGGGTCTTGGAAATCTTTGTATAGCTTAGGCCATCTTCATGTAGAGCAAAATAAAAATTCTTCAGATCCTCAGAGTTCTTTGCCATGAGGTGCCATGTTGAATTTACAGTGACCAGTATGAGTGTGAAAGCGATGACACCAAATTTAACTCACATGCTCCCCACATGTGATTTTCTCTCTGCTGAAAGAGACTTAACTCACAGTGAGGAATAGATATTAGAAGCATTCCAGCTTTGAAAATCTATTTTGGACTAAGCCGATATCGGCAGAATATCCTGTGAATAGTAATCTATTGAATTATTGCTTTTAAAGCCTTAATCTTAAACGTGTTCATGGATTGAGTCAAAACTTAAACCTTTTCTTTAGAGGTGGTTACACACACTTTTAATTCTCCCTGTGAATTTGAGACGATACAGGTCATCAAGGTCTGCAGAATGAAGCCCCAGCAATATTTGTTATGTGGGATAATGTCATGAGCTCACACTTTTTCAAGTCACTTAAATTAAAACCAAATTCCAAAGCTCCAACCTAGTCTATCACATGTGCCCCTAGGCCTCCGTATCCGGAGATAGGCGTAGGTTTCATGGTGGGGAGGTCACTGACGAGCAAAAGACGGCTATTGTGAATTTGGTTTGGCCAATAATGCTATAACAATTTGCCAAATACGCAATCATATATTTAATGATGCCACAATTTTTGCTAACATGAATGCTGTGAGCCTCTCAATAATACATAGTGTCCTCCTGAAAAATCAACTGAGAATTAGACAGCGGTACAGGGTCCCATTTGAAAGGATCGGTGACGAGTCAAGAACCTTCAACATGACGATGTGGATGAATGCATACAACACTTTATCCAACATATCAGAGTTGCACCAACAAAGCCAGGCTATTGGGTTGTGCATATACTGATCTACATATTTTTTTGTATTTTACAGAGAATTATGGAGATGGATGCCCATGCCATCGTCCATGAATGCATGTATTTGGATTAGGTGGGCTTCCATCTTAACTAAACCAGAAGAAATGGCATTGGACAAAGGGCCATTGTCCATGTCCCTGGACAACGTTGTGGAAATATTACAATAAATCAATCAAGTTTATTTATATAGTTCAATTCATATCTAGAAGCAATTCAATGCGCTTTACAGAAGCTAGTAAGCACATTAAGAGAAATACAATTTTAACAGTATGATTAAAACAGACATGGACCAATTTAACATGTACAGATTAAAATAAAAAAGAAAGATGAAAGGTTAAAGGAAAATAAAGGATTTAAAAAAAAGTCTGGCATAGGGATTCCATGTGGCTTTTAAAGTAGCTATTAAAGCTATAGGGTGCATAGTGAGGTCACGCCCTCAGTCATAAGTTTTAAACCAGATTTGAAAATGGATAGGTTTGGGGCATCTCTAAGATCTTCTGGTAGTTTATTCCAGTTGTGTGCCGCATAGCTACTAAATGCCGCTTTGCAGACATACCTACTAGCTGACCTGAATTCATAGATCTTAGAGGTCTGCATGGTTTATATTCTTCAAACATATCCGAGAAGTATTTAGGCCATAAACCATTCTGTGATTTTTTTTGACTAAAAGCGTCACCTTAAAATATATTCCATTACTGACTGGAAGCCAATGCAAAGATTTAAGTACCAGATTAATCTGCTTTGTTCTCTTGGTCCCGGTTAGCATTATGGCTGCAGCATTCTGAATGAGCTGCAGCTTTATTATAGTATTTTTGGAAAGTCCAGTTAAGAGCCCATTACAGTAGTCAACTCTACTAGAGATAAAAGCATGGATAAGCTTTTCTTGGTCTTTTCGGGACAACAAGCCCTTGATTCTAGCTATATTTTTAAGATGATAGAATGCTGTTTTGGTTACCCTTTTAATTTGACTGGAGAACGTGAGGTCAGAGTTTATTAGAACACCAAGATTCCGCACTTGGTCTCTGGTCTATAGTGCTCGAGAATCAAGCTCTTTAATAATACTTGTTCTGTTGTTTGTGTTGCCAAATACTATAATCTCAGTTCTATCTTTCATCCCGGTATTAAATTGTTCTATGCAGTGACACAATGGGTCTATTGAGCTATAGTCAAACAGTTTGAGACCCTTATATATGTGAGTATCATCTGCGTAGCTATGGTAGTTGATGTTGTTGTTCTGTAGAATTTAGCCCAGAGGTAGCATATAGAGATTGAAGAGAAACGGTCCAAGAACTGATCCCTGTGGAATTCCACATGTCATAGTATTATAATTTAGGCTGGTAAGAAAGAAAACGTCTTTAGCACAATTAACAGTTTATTAAAGATTCACTTGCAAGGAGAGTCTGGTTCCCTACCACCCAGAGTGACAGGGAAGCATCTCTGCCAATTCCAAGGTTACATACATTGTTATACACTCAGGTGATTTGCATATCCATTTGGTATAATCCAGTCTAGGGGTGTGTCAAAACAATGTTCCCTTCCTGACCCCATTCTGTTCTCCCCCTATCCTGTATCTATCCAGGTGTCCCAGTAGCCCCCATTCAGGGAGGAAGTATCACTCCCTCATGGCCTAATTCCTATAGGTCAATGAACAGTGAGGTGATAAGGAGAGCAGATGGGCACAGTGTATTTACAGGATTTAGCATACAGATAGGTATCACCAACAAACAGACCGGATCCTCTCTCTTAGCTTTATGACCCCAACATTCCTTTGCTCTCTTAATGCAACAACAGAGTTGGACTTGTAAGACAGTGTATGATCCATTAATACATCAAATTGTTAATATTACCACAACACATAGCCACTCTATCAGATTTGTGATTGCCAATAGTGACAAAGTAACTTCGACCATCCAAATAAGACCTAAACCAATTAAGGACTGTCCCGGACAGTCCTACCCAATTTTCCAGCCTGTCAACAAGAGTTTTGTGGTCTACAGTATCAAATGCAGCACTGAGATCTAATAGAACAAGGACTGTTATTTTATCTGAATCGGTATTCAGCCATATATCATTAAAAACTTTAATCGGAGCCGTTTCAGTACTGTGGTGAGGTCGGAAGCCTGACTTCTCTTTTTTAGTAGAGGTTAAATGGCAGCTGTTGCAGCTGAGAAATCCCTGATTGCAGGGAGCTATTAACTATTTGCTGTAGGTCCATTATTCTTTACTTAAGAATAGTTAAAAAAAAGTTAGATGGCAGGGTGTCGAGACAACATGTGGACGCTTTAAGATGACAAACTGTTTCCTCTAGGGATTTTTGATCAATAGTATTTAAAGCCGACATAATAACAGAGTTATATCCTGGTGGTTTTAGTGATTGACAGTGTCATTGTTTGACTGTGTTGTTCTGATGCTCAGTCTAATACTTTAGATTTTGTTCACCAAAGAAACACGCAAATTCATTATATTTAACCGTAGACACATGTTCTGATGCTGTCTGACTGGGATTTCTAAGCTTGTCAAGCATAGCAAATAGTGTGCAGGTATTGTTGATATTGTTGTTTATCATTCTTGATATGTTGCTGCCTAGCCTTGCGTAACTCATAATTGAAACAATGTGTGCTGCAATTACACAGAATGGTGTCCTGCACCGTCATGCCACACTTGGCCCCATAACACTGATCACATCATACGTTTTCTGGATACAGTTCATTATACACTTGATCAAGGTCTGGAAGGAAGGCCAGGCAATATTTGTCATCTGGGATAATGTCGGTTTTCATTGTGTCTATCAGGTCCAAAATGTGTTTGTTACTCATCTCCATTGTTCTGTTGTGTACCTGCTTCCATATTCACCATTTCTTAATCCCATTGAGGAATTTTTCCCCACATGGTGCTGAAAAATGTATGATGGTCTTCCATATGTCAACATGACACTTCTCCAGGCAATGGAGGAGGCATGTAGAGACATTGTTGCTGCCTCCATCCAAGGTTAGATACCCCATAGAAAGTTATTCCACGGTGTCTGGCGGGAGAGAACATAACATGTGACGTGGAAGACGTATTGTGGCCGGACCCAGATGGAGCCAAGATACGCTCAACCATCTCGCCCACCAACAAACACACACACCATACTTTTGGTATAATCACCTTTTTCAAAATTAGGTTTGGTTTCTGTCCAACTACACATGTATTTCTTTTATTTTATACTGTTTATTATTGTATTCACAACCACCAATGCATACAGTAAAAAAAAAAAGTGTTGCTTTTGCGAATTTACCATGGTTACTTTTAGTCTTTCTACAGAAGAGCTCATGAAAGAGCTCACTAGCTAGTCTAGCCATAAGCAATCCACTCAACTTGAAAATAAATTGGCTTAAAAACAACACGGATTAGGAATACTCTTTGTCATGTCCTGGCTGGGGGCCCCTGGCCATATCTGTGCCTCAGGGCTCACAGTCAGGGCATGACACATAGAGGTGCCTCTAGGCTCGGCCTGCCTATAGGCTCGGTACCTGCTCCACGACCGGCCCTCGTCCAGGCACCTGCTCCACGACCGGCCCACGTCCCGGCACATGCATCACGTCCGGCCCTCGTCCCGGCACCTGCTCCACGTCCCGGCTCCAGCCCCACGACGCATCTTCGTCCCGGCTCCAGCCCCACGACGCGCCTTCGTCCCGGCTCCAGCCCCACGATGCGCCTTCGTCCTGGATCCAGCCCCATGGGCCAGTTCCCCGTGCCCTGCCCCACGGGCCAGTTCCCTTTTGCCTGCCCCATGGGGACTGTGTGCCCCAGGCCTCAAATACTGAACTGCCGCCGCCACTGCCTCCCCCGGCCGTTTTGGGTCTTGCGGCCAGGAGTCCGCGCCTGAGGATGGGGGCTCTGTCATGTCCTGGCTGGGGGCCCCTGGCCATATCTGTGCCGTGTGGCTCACAGTCAGGGCATGACACAGAGGTGCCTCTAGCCACCTCTGTGCCACTGTTGTGGGCTTCTCAGTCAGAGACAGTTGTTGCCAGTTGCCTCTGATTGGGGAGCCTACTTAAGTTAGGTTTTGAGCCACACCCGGTGTGGTTTATTGTTTGTGCTTTCTTGCAACATTCACGGTCCTGTTTTGTTTGTTCCTTTGTACAGTGGATACGCTACATGTTTTGTCTGTACGTTTATTCGCGGTTGGTTTTATGTTTGTTAGTTATCCGTTTTTGCTGTTCAATCCAGCACCTTTCATTTCGTGTACAGTTTGTGTTTGTTTTGTGTTTAAATAAATTCACTGTTTACTTTAAAAATGTCCGCATTTGGTTCCACTCACACCCGAGACCGTGATACTCTTGCTTGTCAAAAAACAAGTGACCCACTCAGCAGTAAACAAAGCCACTTTTGGCTGGATCTGTGTCATTTTACAGTTTATTCAGCCAATTGAAATAGCGGTCATCACAGGGTTTCAAGCCACATTTCGGCTCTCAATTCTGGCTTCGGGATTTGCATGGATTCACTTCAGTGTGCTGTGTGTGTTTGATCACATTTTGCTGTATTAAAAACAATTCCACAAAACAAGCACATGTGGTTAATGGGTAAATTTGTCCTGTCCTTATTTTTTTTTTAATCTGTTTTGTCTTAAATGTTATGTTGAAGGTAAAACTTACAATTCAGGTTAGGCATTAGGGCTAGGTTAAGTTTAACATAACATAAGATAACATAAGGTTTGATGTACAGATTAGTAATCATTAAAGCAAATCAACTTTGTTATCCCTATTTAAATAGGTGTGTATATGAGTGTCACGGTACCATCGCAGGACGGGACCTCCCCTGTTCGCGTAGCCTTCCGGCGTTCGACGTCGCCGGCCTTTTAGTCACCATCGTGTGTGTTGTGTCCTGTTTTCCCCATGTCCTGTGAACGCATCCTTCCCCGATTCCTTACAGGTGCTGCCTGTTAACGCAGTACTTAAGCCCTTGTGTTTCTAGTCTCCGTGTCCGTGATTGTTACTTGTTGAGTGTGTGCAGCTCTGTGCTGATTTTCAACATACGTACCGGAGTGTACTTGTTGTTATCATTTTTACGCGTCTGATACGCGAGGACATTAACTGTTGAAGGAATAAACTGAAACCATTCAACTTACCGTCCTGCACCTTGGTCCGCCTTCTTCCACGCATCACAGAATCACCGACCTAATTACTATGGACCAAGCAGGGAATGCCTCAGCAGCTCCAGCTCCGGCTGCTCTGGAGCAGCGTCTTTCCGAGCACGACGCCATGCTCGGCCACCTACGTGACGCCGTCACGGAACTCCTTCACCGGCTGCCCGTGTCTCCGGCTCCACCTGCACCGGCGCCTGCTCCTGCACCGTCACCTACGGGCGGCATGCCCATCACCCTACCACGGGAATATACGGGTCGTCCTTCGGAGTGCCAGGGGTTCCTGCTACAATTGGACCTGGTGTTCAGCAGCAGGCCGTATCCACCGTCCAGCCGGGAACGGGTTTCGGCATTAATCTCCTGCCTCGCCGGAAAGGCTCTTGCGTGGGCGAACGCGGTATGGAGACGGTCCGGACCAGAGCTGGACGATTATGGTCTGTTCGTCCGCCACTTCCGGATGGTGTTCGACCATCCACCCCAGGGGCGTGAGGCAGGGGAACGCCTGTTTTTTCTCCGCTGCCCCCGGGCAGCGGAGTGTACAGGAGTTCGCCCTGGAATTCCGGACCCTGGCAGCGGAGTCGGGGTGGTGCGAGCGCGCCCTGCGGGACGCGTTTGTGTGCAGTCTCGATGCGGGGGTTCGCCAGGAGCTCGCGTGCCGCGACGTCACCGCCAGTTTGGACGAGCTCATCTCCATGGCCACCCGTCTGGATAACATAATGGCCAGTCGAAGTCAGCAACGGGGACCCAG
Source organism: Novumbra hubbsi (assembly GCA_016801125.1). Taxonomy (NCBI): domain Eukaryota; kingdom Metazoa; phylum Chordata; class Actinopteri; order Esociformes; family Umbridae; genus Novumbra; species Novumbra hubbsi. The sequence continues at coordinate 28,184 of JACXGK010006448.1, forward strand.
TCCGTCCATGCCGAATCACCCGCCTGCCACGGAGGCCATGGAGATGGGGTCGTCGCAGCGTCGCTCCCGGGACTCGCCCCCGCGTCGGGACGGCGCACCAGACGCGCACCCCCCGAGGAGAGGATCCGGGCGAGGTAGGATCAAACGGGGCACCCATACCTGTCGTCAGGTAACGCGACACCATATTCCGTGGGAGCCATCCGTTGACCACCTCCAAATACCTGTTACGTTCCCACACATCCCCGTTAGTAATCCGTGCCTGGCTTTAGTGGATTCCGGGGCGCCCGGTAATTACATCGATTCCGCCTTTGCCGAACAATACCACATACCACTAAAAGCTGTCTCTCCTCCCATTCCTATCCGGTCCTTCGACCAACAGCCGTTAGGCATGGGAGCAGTGACACAAATCACCGTTCCATTACACATGCAAGTGCGGCCAACATGCAGAGGATATTGCCTTTCACGTCATTTCGGCTCCAAATTTCCCTATCATATTAGGTCTTCCGTGGTTGGCACTGCATGATCCCTCGTTTTCATGGTCACGGCGGGTTCTCACGGGTTGGTCTCATGGGTGTCAGGGGAAGTGCATTGGGGCGTCTATTTGTAGTACTACGGTGGAAAGTCCGTCCACTGTTTCCACTGTGCGCATTCCTCCAGAATATCGAGACCTTGCACGCGTCTTTAGCAAGACGCAGGCCA
>JACXGK010006449.1:9384-28843 GCA_016801125.1 Novumbra hubbsi
GATTACATCCAATGATTGAGGGGTGGGAGGGGCTGTATATAAACTGTGTCCAGGTGAAAGTAATTCAGATCTTGTCTACTGTACTGTGGAGAACGATCTCCAGATAGCTATCTGTAATAAAGGTGTTTAGTTTGGAAAGACTTGAACCGCGTGGACATTCTCTGATTCGGACCCGGGGGAAGCAGATTTGAACTCAACACCTGGCACTTCTACCGCTCCTGCCTCTCAACGGCCCAACAGTAACTTGTCAATGGTACGTTTCAATTCATGTTTTACATAGTCATATGGGTCAACGTTGTTTCCATTACTCAATGACTTTGCTCTGAAAAAAATAGAGATTATATTGTTAAATTTTTTTCACTGTTGATTATGACGTCTTGCATTTCTTCCTTCAATTTTTGTTTACTAAACCACGGTTTGGAGGCTCGCATGGTGCTGCAGTTAAGCCAAACCTAAATGTGGTTAGGAAGGATGTTTAGGTGATTTTGACTTGATTTTGTAATTGCTGTTGTCATTAAATTACATGATATCATTATGCTATTTCTCCCACAGTCCCCTTCCACCTCTCCTTTCCGTGAGCCCCACTAGGTGGTGGACCACCTGTACCTGATGGTCTCGGGTCTCCTGGATCGCTACACCCAGGCAGGAGTGGCTCCTCCAGTGCTCCTTTATGAGGACTGTGGCTACTGTGTGGAGGAGGGGCAGAGCAAGCTCCAGACCAAGTGCAGAGGGTGGCCAGACCTCTACATCAGGCTGGACATCTGGCATTTCATGCGCCGGCTGGCAGCAGGATGCACCACTGACTCGCATCCCCTGTATCCTACGTTAATATAGTAAGGTAATATAGTAAGCTACAACTGAAGTATCACTTAAGTATCAAGTCTGATGATACAGTAATCATGTTCATGTCTTGTTGTTTGGCCCATATTTTTTGTTATGTGGCCTAACCAAGCAAGTGCCCATTTTCATCTGCACTGTGGCATTCCCCACAAATTACCTGCCTGCTGTACATCTTCCAGCCCTGCTATAGGCTAATGATCCAACACTTTGTGGACATGGGTCCCTAGCACTTTGGAATGTGCATCGCTGATATCGTCAATGGGTGAGAGGGAGGTTTTACCACAACCCAACCATCGTAACGCTTTATTCCTCTGTAACCAAACAGTAGCGGATCTGTGTTTGCAGCTCAACACCTTGTTATACAACCGTAACAGAGCGTTGACATTTTATCTGAGAGCTTACAGGTTGCCGTATTTTTAATTTACTGACTTACTCACTTAAGCTTAAGACCCCTTAATCAGCTGGCCTAACCCTTCCGCAGGACTAATCACAATGCGGTGTATTTTTATATACTTCACTTTTTTCAGTTGAACTGTTATATGCACTGAGACTATTCTAAGATAATGGAAGGTGGTTCACAAATGTAGTACTTGCTGAAAATATACCCTGTCACATCCCTGGACACAGCTTTGCCTAATACGGCATGTTCTAGGTGAAAGTATGTTCTAGTAAGTAACCAATTATTTGGTTAAGGTTTGTTTGTTAACTATGTTCATGCCTTTGTGTGAATGTTCGTATGAGTGTCTTCAAGAATATATTCCAAATATTGTTTGTTGTATGTGTGTTGTCGTTAAACTCTTGCTTACATTTGAATCTATTTGCTGTCTTTATCTCTTATTCCATATGTAATTTAGACAAAATGCCAATGAACAAAGCATATAGACAGACCCAAACTTTGAGGACCAAGTCAGATTTATTATATTCATTTCACATGCATAGGGATACATAGGTGTACACATTGCAATTTGATACTTGCTTGTAAGCGTTCTAAAATTTAGCAGTGCAATCATAGCAAACCTGTTGGTAGAAATATAAAAATAGGACATTAACATCTTTTTAAATAATTAATTCAGGAGCCTCTACTTGTTGTACAGGGAAAAGAATAATTATTAAAACACAGATTATCTTTAATTCACCCATATCAAAAAGCACAACACTATAATAAACTATTCTTTAGACTTTTTAGCTTCCGGAGGCGGAACTATAAGTGCTGAAAGAGTGGTAGGATCCGAAAGTCCCTAGTTCGAGTCCTGATGAAGACGGAAAGTTTTTTTCAAAATTTGAATGAATTAGGTAGTTAGTATACACGTGGACAAGAGGTACGCACATTTCTCTTTTTTTTTTTTTTTTTTTTTTATGTCCTCATTTTCTCCCCCCTTTCTTCCCCACCTTCAACAGACTATGGTACCCCAGCTTTGGCACAGTGGTTAGAGTTTACGGATTGTAAACTCAGGGTTCATGGTTCAACTCCCTCGGTCTCCGTCTGCTGCAGCTTAAAATGTGCTTTTACGATTCCGCATTTTGCGTATGCGTGCGGTACACATGTCTGTCAATTTTTGATTTGTCCCCAATTTTTTTGAGTAACCCAAATTGATGCTTGCAGCTATATGTATTATTATTATTGAATTGTACACTTTATTTTGTTTGAGAGTCAAATAAAATAAACAGATGTTTTCTAAATACATACATACAACTACTAGACTACTTCAATATGTATGGCACTGAATCATAACACAAATAAGATGTTCCAGACCTTTGCTTGAAGTAATTTGGTCTAGCCTGACCTTTCTACATTTTATTTGAATACCCCTGATCTATATATTTATACACTATAAAAAAAAAAATCTAAATAACAGAAGACTCGTATACGGGAGCCCTTGTGACATCTGCTGATAGAAAAGAGAATTGCAACCATGGAATGCAGGAATAAAAATGGCGAAATGCGCAATTCACCTTGAACAGGAATTAAATAACCTTAAATCAGTTTTTCTCGTGTGACTTAGAAAATTACTGGGTGATAAAACAAACATATTTAGGAAAAGTAAAAAAAGCAGGGTCCTGGAATTTGATCCAGAGCGAAGATATAATTCTTTTCCTCTTCACTGGGTAAAATGTGCCTTCTCTGGCGCTTCTAGTGTTAACAGATATTTTTCAATGAAAGGCTTGTTTTTTGTTTGTTATTACTAATTTGGAGCGTTGCTAAAGTGGCCAAATTCCTTGTTGTCTAGGTATCGTTTCAGGTTTTGACCTAGATATCAACGAATGGTTGTGTCAAGGAAGCGTCTGGATGTCTTCCTTGATTTGGAGTGATGGATTGACCTAAATCTTTTAATAGAATCAGATACCGGGGTTCCGTCCAATAGGGAAACAAACCCTAAAAATTTATGTTGGTGCACTTGAGAGAGCACAAATTAAGTTGTGAATGCGGACCAGCAGTCCAGAAAATAAATTGTCAGCAGTGAAAATAATTTTGTTTGGGACTTGCATGGGCAAAGTGTTGCATTGCTGCAGTAGACAAGTGCTTTAAATCACCCTGGAGATGAGATCACTAGGCAAATAGCTGTGTTGCTCAATAGGTAGGAGTAGGGTGCAAACATCTTGGGGGAGGGTTTGGTTCCACCTGCCATCTTCATTAGGAAAATGTACCTAAACTGCTACTAATGCTTGAGTCAAAGGGCATAGCATATTATTTTTGTTGCATTATTTCTTCACCGTCCATTCAAAGCTAGGGAACACAGTATTTTCAGTGTTGACTGGTGTTTGTTTTGAGCAGTTCTCTCACTGTATTGCTCCATTAATTAGCTATTTATCTTATCACCACTGGAGTTGTCAATGTAACCATGCAGATAATACTATGACAATACTGCACTTTCAGTTGTCTTTTTTGGCATTTAACTTAGCGTTTCAACGAAAGTGTTATTATATCAGCAATTGAAAGATAGGTGGGGACAAAGGGGAAGAAACCCATTTAAAATTAGCCAGAGTTAAAGGCTAATACCAGATAACCTAAAGCAGTCTTTCCCAATCATGTTTGCCGGGACCTGAGGGGTACACAGCTTTGTTCTAGCACTCACACTGTTGCAAATGTTGCCCTACCACATACACACTTGGTAGATGTAATCTCCTATCATCAAATATTTAATTTGAATCGGCTGTGTCAGTACAAAACAAAAAATTTGCACCCCATTTGGGTCCCAACAACTAGGATTGGGAGGCACTGACCTAAAGGGTCTAGCCTTTTGAGCGGATGCCTGATCATTTGCAGCAAGCGGTTGGGGTCCTTGTTAAGCAAGGCCTAGGGCACGTAGAGGCATTTAACCACACGGAGGGAACTTTCTAGGAAGAACCTTGGGGCACAGGTTGCGGTGCCCGTTCAATTACGACCATACAGGCTGACATGCAGAATGGGAGCCATCAACAGAGCAACAATATGATCTAACAACAATGTGAGCCTCCTTGGCCCCAATAATATCCTGATCCTAAAACTGCCAACAGACAGACACACTTCACTCCGCCCGGGGGCTTGGGAAGCAGACCTGGGATACACCCTTTCCCTCCCCTTATTTCTCCTACTCTAGCTCAAAGCCATTGTGCTAGTTTTCTTCATTGCCATGGTTTGTTAGCCAATGGGGATATTAATTGATCAGAAAATCAACAAGGTATCATAAAGAATTGCTGACCCGGCATTCAGTCCTGACAGTGGCTTAATGCCTTGGCACGCTACAAAAATCTTGCCTTGAGTAAAGGATCAGTGGCTGTAGTTCTGCAGGTGATTATGTTTTAGCTGGGCTTCTAAGCCTTTTACAATGTCTTAGATACAATGCAAGTTCACATTTATAACCCCCTGGTCCTATAATGGGGTTAACCATTGCAAGACATTTAACAAACATTTAAAATAGAACTGGGTGCATTTAATGGAATTTTCCTTGCTGTACCTGTTAGGTGGTCCACAAAACAAAATAATGTATGACCCTAGATACTAAAACACAGTTTGACTTGTGAGACAAGTAAATCTGTAAATCCATTTTTGCTAAAGGGAGTTGCCTTAGGTGTGTGAATGCGTGCCACAGGACTTTGAGGTGGAAAAGCACTATGTAAAAACCAATCAATTATATTGGGTTTATAAATATAAAATCCAATACATTATTTGAGAGGAACATGCTGCTGTTGTTCCAAAATCTATAAATCCTTACGGTTGAAATCGAAATGTCTACACACCCTTTTTTATGTTTATTTAAAGGCAAAATTCAGATCTTTCTGTACCTTTTGATAGGATCTTATAACCAACAATAGTTAAAAAAAGGAATTTGCCATCATAGGGTACGTAGATCTATCTTTAGGAGTAGTTCTATAGATACTGGTAAAAATAGTGCACTATATAGTTATATAGCTATATTTGTAACCTATCCTTCCTATGTATATAGTAACATGATAGCGAAAATGGGGTATGCAGCATATGCACTGCAGGAGCGGGAGCTGCCATTGTGCACAAATCATTATTTGAAAATCTTCCATAAAACGTTATAAAATAATCTGAAGCTTATTTGTTAAAACATTATGAATGGAAAATGTTTTATTTCACTTTGTTCAGCATTTTAAATAATGTGGAGGGGGGAATTTGGGGGTGCCAACATTGATCTTGCGTACCCCTCAGCAAATATGCAGTTGCGCCCCTGGGTGTACCACTTTTGGTTTTATAGGAAGTAAATCTCTTGCTTTTGCACCACAGGACCAAGCCTCTGGTGACTGCTGTTCTTGCGCTCTCTCTAGTGCTGCATTATGCAAAGAACAGCACATGTACCATACAAGTTTTTTTAACCTCATTCCTGACAAATGAGGCCAGGTTGAAGAGTCAATGCCCTGTGGCTGTAAGGAATCACTTGTGGGTTCTATCTGATGCGTACTGTTGTGGTAATGGCCCACATGAGCAGTGGTGTATTGCAAAGTGTAAGATTATAGAGCTAGAAAAGGATGAAAATACCAACTGAATTAGATATATGTAGTGAAACGTAGGGCTAAAAGTGGTAATTGAAGAAGACAATTACCACTGGAATCTCAAAGCAATCAAGAGGCCTGTTTATCATTTTCCAAAGTTCCAATTTCCCCATATGACAGAAAATAAATAAATAAATTATGCAAGCAATCATATGAAAGGGCTTTTGGGGAAAATTCGGAGCAGGGTGGAATGTGTGCACGCGCATGGTCTTTAAGTATTTTCCCAAACTAGGGGAGGAAGTGGAATTCAATAAGTGGAGATCAAGACAGACATCTTGCGGTTTTGAAAAAAATCAGAGGATTAAATTATATGGAGCACGAAACATACATCACACTCCATTCAACCATTCTAATTAACAAAGAGACAATTAACACTTAATTGCTGAACTGGCTATGTTAGTGGGTCACGGTGGTTTGCTTCAATGTACAATATACTTAAAGTATCAGCAGAAGGTATTTGAGTGTATCTAGGTTGTGGCTGCACATACATTTTTTGGGGAATTGAGCAGGAGCCATTTCAGTAATTAGTGTATTTATTTCAGGTGGATGTTTTGAACCTCAGTGTACCATCTTTATTTCAAAGTTTCAATTTAGTATACAGTATGCTACAGTATAGTATTGTGTATTTATTTCATTTAATTTACTCTGGTCGAGATTTAGACCTGGACAGTTCTGCACACTGTCCAGACCAGTAGCATGACATATTTCCTTAAACTAAATGTCAGAGAGGCATTCGGGCATTAAATGTCAGACTTATTCAGGGCATAGGGACAGTGTGTGCTCACAAAAACACCTAAGACACAGCCATACATTGTTTTTTTATTGGCATGTAATTCATCAAACGGAAAAGGTGGTGAACAAAATGTTAGGTGAAAATAAATGGACAGCGCTCAGAGAGAGCGCTAAAATAGATTTTGCAACAAAAACTGTATTTAAAATCCATCTCCATCTGAATGAGATATTGTAGGGTGGCTGTTACCGAGAGCAAAATCCATACAGTACATCATGTTCCTATGGGGTGTGAGAAAATTATTGTCTGGCTGCCACAACACTGGGAAAAACACTGTCCTTTAAATATATTGACAACTTTTTGGAAACAACTTGCTTTTACTGGAAATGTCATTGTACTAGGAAAGGAACAAATCTTGTGAAAATCACAATTATGAAATTTCATAAGATTAACCAGATGACTTAATTTTAACCAAATACAGAGTGTACGTATGTTTTATAATTCATGAGGGCCTCTTACATTTTTTGGAAACAGGTTTTAAAAGCCTGCAGATTGAATGGCAGTTCATTTATTCATTATTTCCTTAAGAAACTGAAATTAAATGGAACACACTTTAGTTGGCATGGTGGCGATGGTTGAAAAGCATTGCAGCAGTGTCTAACAAGCACTGAATATGCATATGCAAAGACCTGCTACCATCACTTTCAAAGCAACCTTTGTTCAGTCACAAGTTCAGTCAAGTGATTTTTTTTTTTAAACATATTATAAATAAATACAACTAATATGAATGTATTCTTGTATTTAAAAATACCACAACATTTCAAAATTAAATATTAGTGAGGAGCTGCTGCCACTGTGTGAATTTGCGTCAAAAAGCACACATGTTACATTTCTCTTCAAATCTCTGGACTGGTTAAAGTTAGAAGCTTAAGTTTTTTCCACCTTGTGGTGGATAGTCTGAAGTGTTGTTTGTGTATATCTTTAAAGTAGAAGCCTTCCAAATCTTGACCACAAAAAACAAAGTATTTCATTTTTTCAGAGGTGGCACATTTAGGGCCAGAATCAAATCTAATCTTGGATTTTTTGTATATAGTGATCCACCACACTGATACAGGGACCCCAAATTGACAATTTTGGTTGATATTTTATAGTTTTTGAAAGAAATAATTCAGAAAATATTTATGTTTATTGTGTTATATTTTCATACAATAAACAACTAATAATTTGTGTAAACCCCTGGGGATATCCAAATGTGATTTAAAACAGCCTAACCTTTGTAGTATACTATGTGTTTCTCAATAAAAACAACTACATGTCAACTTACGTTTTTATATTTATTCACACAATTTCACAAATATACTCATGGAAGCTTCTAATTCATGCTTCATCTAGTTAAGGCTTTTCAGAATCCACAATATAAAGGAAATAATTATACTATAAAGGATGACCTCCTGAGAGGTCAAAAGGTCAAAATAGTGACAGGTGGATTTTAAATCCCAAGAAGGCATTTAAGGGTTAATGGAAATGTAAATTGCTTTTCTTAAAAAAATGTATTGGACCCCAGGCTTTTGATCATCCGTTATGTTAAAAAGAGTTTCCGGACCGACACTATCCCTAAAGCGGTGATTGCAAGTCGAACGTAGAAGCTTAAGACGTTAATAGGCATTTTCTTTCTTAACGGTGTGTGAGGTGGCAGGCTGACATATTTTAGACTCTTGTTGATGTTACATTACTTGTCCTGTAGAACGTTCATGTTTCTAACTCAATAGATAACCCAGATAGCGTTTTGATGGGTTTAGCTGTTTACTTATTTTATTCTGTGTTGGTAGTTATGAAAAGGTGCCATCATATTTCAAATCAAAAACCGATGTCTGTGTTCATTTCTCCAACCTCGACAGTGGTTGTCACGCTAAGGCCAGGAGAAGTGACATGAGGAACATACCTTTTATTTCTCCTCAACTTGAAAAAATTGCTGAAAAAAAAAAAAAAAAAAAGGCTGGCCGCAACTGAGGCTACAAACACGCTTAAACAAACTCAACTAACTCAAACAAATGATCCAACCAAGACACAACAGAACAAGGACACTGAAACAGGCTCCCCAATTAGGGACAACTGGTTACAGCTGGTAGTACACCAGGTAGCAGTCAGGTCCTAGCTGTGAACGCCAGGCACATAGAGAAGGCCAGAAGCCACAACCAGGACCAGGTGTTCAGTGTGCTGGTGGTTAGTAATGATGTCAGATCCTAATGGCGTTATAGAAACAATATTCAACTCACTGTCTATAGGCGCCGCAAACCTGCATAACATGCAGTTATCTTTTTTTAAAGAGCCATATGTAAGACTCCCAACATACAAAGCAGAAAAATATAATCATGAAGAAAGATGTTTTTTGGAATAGAGTACAGGCGTTAAGTTGTATTATTCCAAAGTGGGTCTTTACTCCAATGACCCAAAGAAGTTTTAAGGGACAGTTTCTTTGGCTTTCGGTTTAGCAGAAAGTGTAACGTGGTGGTCAGACAATTCAAATAACATATTTAAATGGACACAGTGTAGTTCACATTGTAAATATTCACACAAACACAAATCTATAAGACAAACAGGTCAACATAATTTGTGCTGCCCAGTAAGGAGGTATTATTTTTTCTCAGTTCACAGTTGTGCTCAGTTGCCTTGTGCTCTCCACAAAATGTTGGCAACCTATCTTAAAATGTCCATGTAAAAACCGACTATCCACAGTCTTCAATCTCCATGTAATGACCCAGGTGACAAGGAGAAGTGCCGTAGCCTATTAGTCCATCTGTATGTTCATAAGCTAGTTTCAATCCAAGCTGGGTAGCATTTCCTCAACAGAACAGACCATTCGATGATGCACACTTGTACAGCATGTCACTATCTCTCACACCTGGACACACCTGGTCTCTGTATCAGTTCTTTGGAAACCCTTGATGAGCGCCTTGGAGACGTGTATGGTTCTTCCTGGTCGACCACGTCTTGTCTACTGGTACCCCGACTGTCCTTGTCTCACGATCTCCATCTACCAGCTATGCTGCCTGTTCCCAACCTGATCTGTCCAGGCCCAAAACCCAACCCAAGAGACATTGACAGGGGTCCTCTCCCCTTGACTAAACGGGGTACAGCTCTGAGGCTGGCCAGAGTCATTTTCTTTTTGCATGAACGAACACGATCATGGTTGTAGGGGTCCATTTTCAAGGCCTCAGTAAGTTACAATGTAAAACTCTTTCCTTCCCTCCTTGTTCTGATCTGGACGATATGGAGTAGTGTGACTAGATATTCTATACAATGTACAAAAAATCTTGCATAAGTTGAGATTCAAAATTTGCTCCTTAGTCAGACAACAGGCGTCTGGCTGAATTGCCTTCTGCCACAATAAAATGACTATAGACAATGTACAAGCTTATATTTCAGGAGAACACACATTGAATACTTTTAAACCTTTTACTCAGTTGGTGGAAACATTTGTAAGAGACCATTCTGAAGTAATGTCATAGCGCAGGGCTGTTCCTGTGCACTGTGATTACACAGGCATTACACAAGTTTCATGTCTGTCTGATTAAGACTTATCCTGTCTGCTGCAGCTCCTGGTCAAAGCACATACAGAAAGTACTGCTAGGCTATGTTAGCCCATAATGTTTGCTCTGGTTATAAATTACATTTAAAACGAAGGTAAAAAAAGGATTCATCATTGTGGCATTGAAGCCTTGAAGATAAATCAGTCTGCCTACGCAAGACTTGAGTCGACAGACAAGTTGTTCTCCATCTTTGAAAAGTAACACACTTTGATTCGGTATTTGTTTTATTTTGTACATTCAATCATATCATAATGATATTTCATCGTACTCGTTCCTAACAATAAGAATTGTAAAACAATCCTCTGTTAAGGAAGGCCGTTTGCAGTCTAAAACTAATTCTATAACCGTTGCCATAGTAACACATCTTTCCCAGATGTCTCTAGATAGACCTTTATTGACATTGTGACAACTCGTCAAGCTTTAAATCAATTTGATACTAGTTAAATACTGTGTGTGAAACAGGATAACCACATTTTTAAGGCAGATTTAATTGAAACGTCTGACTGTATTTCAGGACTTTGAATGTGAAATGGTATAAAGAGTATAGTGCCCTAGTTGAAAGTATACATGGTTACTTTTATTTATAAAATCTTATTGGGTTAAAATCTTATTGGATTTATTGGGTTTTCATAAAACGAAATTCATAATAAACACAACGTAAAAATGTATGATATCTTGTCATTGTCTATTTAATAAAAGTGGTTTACTAAACAAAAACTGATTTAATGTTTGCAGAAATATGTGAACCCCTTTATTGAATTGCTTATGGCACCTCTATTACCAGTGAAAAATAAAACTTCTTCTGTAGCTATTCATTTGTCCCTGACATGTTTTTTGTAGAATATGTTTTTCCCTTAATGATTTGCCGTTGACCAGGTCCAGATTGTGACATTCCCAACACTGTGCTTGTCTTTTGGGACAAGGTTTTCTCAAAACATAGTGGTTTGGATTGTTTAAGGTAGATTAAGGTAGATTTTGGACATTCATAAGAATGGACTTCCAGAAACAGAAGTTAATACAGGCATTTTGGATTCAGGTGTTATGATTGGATTGAAATTTACCAGGATATTTTTTTTCTGGTTTCTCTTGTAGATATTTTGGAAGGGCTTCAACTTCTAAACCAAGTTGCTATCATGTTAAATGCTCTCCAATTAAAAATTATTTGCCTCACAACGGATCTCCAATCTTTTTAAGATGGTTGTTTAGCCTTTCCCAGGCTAATGTGCTCTCACTACCCTCACTTAATTGGCGTCCTCTGAGATCTAATTTCCAATCAGCAATGTGTGTTTTGCATTCACCTGTATGGATAACACTAAACTGACCAAACTACATTGCGCCCCTCGAGCAATCAGAGTGAACTCTGCTGGCAATACTCTGCCCTCATTGAGGTTGGTTGCAGTTGGTCAATGTCCCTTTGGCTAATGCTTAGCAATGTGGGTGGATTGATTTCTTGCCTGTTGGGCCTTGTCCGGGGCTTCCCCACAGGGTCACTGGACCCCCCTGTCATAGATACAAGGTTTTATGCTGCTATATTATTGTGCTGGGGAGGTATGGTCAGTTCTCCTTCTCTATTGTAAATCCTTGTAAATCTAAGGAATGCACTCTCTAGTTGTCCGTTTCAACATATGAGGACATGAGTTCTTCACCCACACCTCTGGGGACCAGGCTCAAAATACCTGGTTCTTGTGTGGCAGATCAAGAGAGAACAATACACTATATAACAATTCCAGCTGTCACTCTGCTGACCCCCCTCCCAATCCAGATCAAGACGTTACCTTACGATTCCAGCTGCCACCCTGCTGACCCCCTTACCATCCCACGCTGGACTGTCCCTGTCCTGCACATCTGGTCATGCTTCTGAACTCGATTACTTGTACTATTAAACATCACCCAGCACAGCCAGAAGAGTTCTGGTCACCCCTCTGAGCATGACTCCTCTCTAGGTTTCTTCCTATAATTTGGCACCAATGGAGAGTTTTTCCCAGCCACTGTGCTTCAACACTGTGGTTGCATGCTCCTTGGGGTTTTAGGCTGAATGATTTTTGTAAAACGCAGATGTAAAAAAGGCTTTATAAATACATTTGACTGACTGATTCATTGAATGGGCTTAATTTATTTTTGCACCTGCACTATTTTTTATGTTGTTTTTTCTACTACATGCATGCTTTCCTATAAGCCAACATAAGGAATAGGTAAGTAAAAAAACATGCAGATAAAATACACAGGTTCTGGTAATATAAGAAATAAATTAAAGTGCTGTCAGCTTACATTTGAGACCATTTACATTCTGGATTAATCATTTAGAAATGAATGATAATGTTGTAAATGACCATCTGGACGTACTAACTGCCAGCAGAAGTTGATGGCAGCTGCGCACCTCTGACACACCTGCATGTCCTCATCGACACTGGTGCTGCATTTTCTCTAATAGTAAAAGTGTTAAACATTATCTTCGTTTTATTGTTTTGTGTTTAACCTCTTGCTTTTCCTTCGCACCTCACAGAATAACCCCTCACCTTTTGAGGCTTTTTTTGGTTAGTTGCATTTCGGATTTCCTTTTTTTCCACACCACTCCAGCAACTGGACACCCAGGCATCACCTGGACCATGGAGGCGCTCCAAGGGAAGTATTGGTGGCCTGGTATGGGAAGGACTGTGCGTCACTACGTATTGTCCTGCTCTGTTTGCGCCCTGTTTGCGCTCTGTTACCAGCTCTAGCAGGTAAACTCCACCCAGTACTAGTACCCACCTCTCAGCGGACTTCGTAACGAACCTGCCACAGTCAGAGGGGAACACTACCATTGCTTCTCCAAGATGGTCCACTTCATTCCACTACCTGGCCTCCCCTGTGCCCTCCAGTTCGCTGAGGTGCTGTTCCAGCAGGTCTTTCGGCTGTTTGTACTTCCGGAGGACAATGTTTCAGAACGTGGCCCTCAATTCACATCCCGTGCCTGGAAGGCTTTGTCCCAACTGGGGGTCGCGGTCAGCCTCACGTCCGGGTACCAGCCCCAGTCCAATGGGTAGGCAGAGCCTACAAACCAAGAGTATATCGTTCCACCTGTCCAGGTGAGTGGGCCCGCTTTTACCCCAAGGCGGAGTATGCCCAGAATTCCCTGCGCCATTCGGCACCCAGTGTCGTAACTACGATTTTGGTCGTAAAGTTTTTTTTTGTTAAATATCAAAATAATCTATTGGAAGTCTGTTTTATCTTGTTTCAAAACTATTTGTATTCAATGTTGCTCCGTTTTTGAGATATAAGGGTGTAATAATTGCAGTTACTACAAAATTGGTCATTAAACTAAGGCAGATGGACATATGTGTTTAGATACGCCAGTCTGGCTCGGTTTCTACCCGGAATGGTGGAACTTGCCTTAAAATGCAAATCCCCTTCATGGTATGTAAACAGCAGCCGACCATTAAACTAAAGCAAATAATATAACCGCATTATAACCGGACCAGCTTCTGTAATTCAGCGGTTAGCATTAGCAATATGGTTAGCCTACCTGCGCTCTCAAGCCTTCAGTGATTGTGTCAAATATAGATGTCAAATAATCCAAGTAGCAAGGAATTATTTGGGATTTCTGCTGTGTCATGCACTTTATCCATGATTTTAGGAAATCAAAATGACTACGCCTAGTTTTGCTACTGAACTGGCAATGTCTATGTATTTCTATGCATTTACCTCTCGCTGCGCCCATTTCTGATTTCAAATTATCTCGCCGCTCCCCTTTCTGACTTTAAATTCCCCCAAAAATGATCCCCTATTTTAGAAGCAAACAATCAGCTAAATAAATATATAGTCATAAGCCCCTTTCACACATTAAGTAGGACATATCTCTAAATGTAGACACTCACAACGCAGTAACATTGCAGGGACAAGCATGTAAATAGTTGCGTCCGTCCAACAAGCACAGCAATTTACGAGGTAATTTCATTTAAAGCTATAGCTGTTTTTTATTACATTTAAAATCACTCAGTGTTCATGTACTCATTTCTTTTGTTTATTTAATGTGAGGGTGAACACAATGTTTATATTAGGTAATGACTATAAACTTTTCTAAGAGTTAGGGTTTTTTGTGGGCATAGCAAATAACATCGGGGGAAATTAACTGTACTACCTCTCATCTGCATACTACACAATAGGCTGGACAATCTAAAGACTTAATACATTTTTCTCAGTTTCACTCAAGGTTTCACTCCAGGCATAGTTACGATGGTTAGGCTTTGTAGGGCAGTATACACTACACATAACACCCCCATATACTAACATCTGTCCACCTTTTCATGTCTCTCTCCTCAGGTCGGTGGGTCCTGGCCCACTAGGGAGATCTGATCCTGCTGTGGCGCCTCTGCCGCCGACGGAAGTAGCTGAGGGTCTGGCTTATAGAGTGGGCTCCATCCTGGACTCTCTGCTTTGTTTCCAGTACGTGGTGGACTGGGCAGGTTATAGTCGAGAGCAACGCAGCTGGGTCCGAACGTTGAGTTCCACGTCTGCCGCCGGGATTGACCAGCTCCCAGTCCTCAGGGTCACTCGGGTCGTCAGCAGGTGGCAGTGTCTGGAGCAGCACCTACGGGGGGGTACTGTTATGGCTTCTTCCCGTTGCACTGCATGCTCTCTCCTTCTATGGCACTGACCAAATTTAAAGATGCAGGAGAAGTGCTTAGACCCATCTGTCATGGTGAAGGCAATGTGATGGTCTGGGGCTGCTTTTGGTGATGATAATGTGGAAGATTTGTACCAGGTAAAATGGATCATAAAGAATGAAGGCTATCACTCCATTTGTCTGTGTGGATGTTTTGTTATATTTCCTATTCAAACTAATTTAATGTTTCTGTTATCATTATTGCCTCCCCTTTTGCACACTCGCTCTCCTCGCAACTCAATTACAATTATTGGCCTTCTCTAGTGCACAACAAATACGTTTTCTCATTACTTGCTTTGGCAATCATAAGTTAGTTTCTGACTCTCCTTTAATGCCACTGAAACCATCATTTGTGCATTTATTGAGAGTCTTTCGGCAACTGCAACTCGCTGCTTTCAAGCATCCACTTAAGCTGCCTTCATTCTCCACCTTACCACAACAGGCCACAGTGCCATCCTGTGGTGAAAGCTCCAGATCTTCAGGAAAAAGACTTCCTCAAGGATTGCTCTCGTTTAGACCATCAGAATGTTACAATTTTAAGTTCCTTCATAAGCCACACCTCTTAGGCAAGACCTCTTTTTCTTGTTTAAAGTGCAGCTGTGATGTATTAAGGTTTTCTGAAAATCACTGTAGTCTTTAGAGCATCTACAGATGGACAACTCAAATGAGTTGTTAAGAAAATACATGAGTGATGTCAGAGCAAAGTTTGAATGATGTAACATAACGGCATTCTGGTAACAGACTTTAATTTTCCTTCCTTGTTGCTTCTTCTTGTCAGACTTTTCTCACTCATTCTGTAGATGCTATATGTATTCATAATAGTGCAAATACAACATAGCAAATTGCAAACTGTGTCAAGTGAATGCTTATCACGTTAACAAAATCAAACGTAAAATGGTGTCTACACTTGATTGCCCCCATTGATTTGCAGCCGGTTTAAACATTGTTTCAAATCACAACACCACTTAACAAAACCCATTTCTATTATCTAGGAGTCTCATTCTATTCAGGCCTTGGATCAAACAAAATGTCAAATCATAGAGACTTTGCAGGGTTAGCCATTTTGGCAGCCATTTCTATAAAAGAAAATTTGAGTATTGAAAAGTAAAGTTTCTGTTTACT
The DNA here is from genome assembly GCA_016801125.1 of Novumbra hubbsi. Lineage (NCBI taxonomy): Eukaryota > Metazoa > Chordata > Actinopteri > Esociformes > Umbridae > Novumbra > Novumbra hubbsi. Next base: position 25,304 of record JACXGK010006449.1, read on the forward strand.
TTAGCTTTCAAACATTCCACATTGAAGGTCTCAAACCACCCAGTGCATAATACTGGTATAAGATGCTGAATATTCTTTAGTCTTTGAAATGAACAGCATGCAACAATGGCTGTCTTAACCAAGAAACAAATGAAAAAAGTATCTGTTTTGACTTATTTGACAATCATTCCCTTTTGAACAGGACTGTTTGATAAGATTATACACATTATTGGAACTATCAATATTTCCATGGTAAAAGCTTGGGTTCTCGACAAGGACATGTACACAGACAAAAGCACACATGCCACCAGAATAGATTGAAATAGTCACATTTTCAGTTAATTTTGTCACTGAACCTTTGCTAAAAATAAGTGATAGCATTTAATCTAGTACTGTTTTTATCCTGATGTATGGTATGATCATGAGGGAGTTGTCTCATCTCAAAAGCACTTTTCTGGACACTTTATAGTTTACAGTGCAGGTCTATCAGTCTGCGCACAAGCAAGGTTTCCATGCCAGTCAGTGTAACAGCAGACTGAACAACGGAGATTGGTCTCTGGTGGGATTAGGGACAATCCTTTCAACCAAACATGAAAACAGTAATACATATAGTATTGTTGTTAAAAGTATGCCTTTATTCTTTATTTCCTTATCCCACTGGTCTGTAAACATTCCTCCTTACTCTTCCATTTAGCCCCTTAATCGTCCAATTTAGTGACAGCTAGTCTTCCTATGGTTCAATCCTTTTGAATCCCTAAAGGCCTGATGCCTTTTATCTGATAAGTGCATGCTCAAACGGTGGTGTGTATTAACTGCCTACTACACATGTTCTGCTTCACATACATTTCATATACCTCTTATTGTAAACATGTTCATCCATACAGTAGAATGCACCAAGATTAGAGTTATGCCCACATAAATCTGTGTCCAATGTTATTTTGGAGCGTCTATCTGTCCGACCACAGCCACACATCATTTTTGTGAGCTGGGATATTTCTCTCTGACAGTTTGAGAGGCCTGACGCTTTGGCAGAGACGTACGCAGTGATAGCAATTGATCAATGTTCTTTATGAGCATAAATTGCTGATTCAGAGCCATGAGCTGTATGGCCGGCCTGAAAATATCAATAGTCACTCTCAATGAGATAGAGGCCAAGGAAAGTTGGAAGGAAATAATTACTACCATAAAGACAAAACAATGGCATTACATTCACATTTTATTCATTTAGCAGATGTACAGTTAGTACATTCATCTGAAATAGCTAGACAGGACAAGCATATACCACAGTCATGATAAATAAGGATATGGCATATTTATCCACACATTTTCATTGGGAATTCTTTATTTTTTTAAGAAACTCCCGCTGACTCCAAAATGTCTAGCCTAAGACTAAACAAGTCTGTTAAAACCTTGTATTTTTTGATGCTGTTATTACTGAGTAACTAATATAGTAGTTACTGTAGCAACAGTATATTAGTTTCAAAGACATTACTATGCAAGTACATGATGATATCGTTGAGGATATCACATAAATAAACACATTGTTATTTGCAGAATGTTTTAACACAGGCCTTAACAAATAAATGAAAAAACATTCTGAAAATCATAAGCACAACATGGGGACCTGACTGAGCTTATAGAGTGGGTGATTGCATTACCTTGGGTGACGGGTGAGTGTGAACATCGAATGGTCGATGGTCAGGTAGTCATTGCGACATGCCAGCTTCCGCCTGACTCTTCCTAGGGCTGCTTTGTAAATGGTCTATAAGGGCCCACTTATAGACCATCCATGGCAAAGCCAAGACTGGCTAGAACATTTCCATGCTCCTTGACTTGTTCTAGTATCCCGTTCAGTTCAGATGGCTCCATAATAGCAAAATACATCTACAATCCACCCTATAAAATGAAGCAAGCTCTGCTGCGACAGCACATACTGTACTCTGATTGACATCCTGACTAAGTGTCTTTGCATACCATTAATATAAGTTACACTGATCGAAGTTGATCAGACTTCCTAAAGTGAACATTCTACATGCAACTTCATGGCTGATCTACAGCCAGATACCAGTTAAAAAGGAGTCAAACAACTATGTGATAATACATGCTTCATATGATCACTATCTTTCATTATTTTTTTTTTTTTTTGCATGATCAGTCAAAATCAATGCCAAAATTTCACAACTTCTGCCAGAGTATGCAAACTTTTGAGCACAACTATGTTTTTAAGAAGAATTCACTGACCGGTACAAGACACTTGAAAGTGATTCAACAAAAACGACTGATATTGTTTAGAGCCCAGAGGTTGAGTTCTGCTTAAAGAGAACATTAGGTTCCAGGTGTGCCTTTTAGACAAAAGGCTGCTTTACAGCATGTTTAAAGGCAGCTGGAACCCTGATGTAAGACTAGTGTTCGTAAGAATAATAATACTAGACCCAACTTTAATAAAAAAGTATTTTAGAATAAGGAATACGGACCAGGGGACCGTTTGTAGGTCGCATACTATGAACGACCTCTAAAGGTAAGAAGAGTGATACAGGCTCAAATTTTTTCCAAGACATCTGGGTATGTAGAAGGAATACAAGGGTCATACTACGATTTATAAAATATTTTAAAGTATTGAAATGTGGAAACACATTTAGATAAAAATAGTGTTTTAACCGCTCTCTGAACATTTGTAAAGTAGTCTCGTAAAATACCTAGGATGACATGAAGCTTTTCCTTTTTCCACTTCCTCTCAGCTTGTCTACATGTGAGCCTGAAAGAGTGAGTATAATCATTCAGCCATGGCTCTGAAGATGGCTTTAAGCGTCTAGTCCTAAATGGAACAACAGAGTCCAAGAAATCCGTACAAGCGGAGACTTGAAGGGCAATGAGCACTGAGATCACAGCAGCCATCTAGGTTACAAAGCAGAGACTAGAAAACGTCAACGTAGTTTGTGGGTTATTCGCACACAGGCTTCAAGTTTCAATCGTAGAACAAGGGACTGCAGCAGTAAAAAGAACAGGCAGGTGATTGAATATATATGTAACAAATGTCACTGATATGAACACATAAACGTTAAAACAAGCAAGGTTCAATGTATATCCTTTATCATGTTTCAGGCCAATCACTGACTTGGTGAGATTGGGAGAGTCAATAACATTCATAAAATCTTTGGCCAAAAGTCTATTTTCACAGTATATACCTATACATCTGTAGATGCTCTAAAGACTACAGTGATTTTCAGAAAACCTTAATACATCACAGCTGCACTTTAAACAAGAAAAAGAGGTCTTGCCTAAGAGGTGTGGCTTATGAAGGAACTTAAAATTGTAACATTCTGATGGTCTAAACGAGAGCAATCCTTGAGGAAGTCTTTTTCCTCAGGGAGTGGACCCAAGTGCAGACGATGACGGGTGGATATGACAGGGGTCCCGAAGGCTGAACAGCAGGCTGGGGTAATCGTAGTCGGGCAGGCAGAGGTTCGGTACACGGGCAGACTCGGTTGTAGTACAGACGGACGGTAGACGGGAGCAATGGTCGAGATGGCAGGCAGAGGTTCGGTACACGGACAATCGAAC
>JACXGK010006450.1:7001-28758 GCA_016801125.1 Novumbra hubbsi
CCCTCTTGCTCAACCCCCCCCCCCCCCGACACACACACACAAAGCGAATAACAGATTCTCGTCTTTCCTGCCCAGTCACATCACATCCTGGTTTTCACAATGAGTCTAGTTCGCTCAGGAGCCCTGGTGAGTCATGAACATGTCACAGCTGTCTCCTTACACGGCGCAGGGCACTTCCTAGCTGAGCAGTGGGAGGGGAAACAGCCAATCACAGAATAACAGAGCCCTGTAGACTCAACACCAATGAACTGCCTTTCTCCGTGGGGGGGGGGGGCGAGGTCAGAATCCTCTCTGCGACACAATACAATCTATTCTGCCTCCTCTCCTGGATGGTAGACAGCCTAGCTCATCCTAGGCAGTGCTTCTCAAAGGGAAGGACATCCCAGATCCCTCCGGCACCCAAAACAGTCCTGTAAACACTGTGAGAACCGTCACACTGGTAACAGTGGCATTCAGTGTCAGGGTTGTTGGGACAAGGTAGGATTGGTATTCAGAATACTGCCTGCAGAGTGAAGGAAAAGCAGCCAACAAGTGCCCAGCATATGTGGGAACTCTGCTGTGGTTAGGCATGACGTGGAGAGAACAGTAAACAGCAATGTGTCATACTCGTGGTTTATCCTCACATATACCAGAGCATTCAACCAATAAGCATTCTGGATTTCAACAAACCCCTTCATAATAGAATAAAATCAATCGGATCAAATATGAATCTATACATTTTGTTAAATATATTGTAGTGTAAAAATTACCTTAATGGTGAATGAAAGATTTCAGGGCAAACCAAATGAGTCTGCAACATGCTACTGTCAGCTCCCATCTATAAGATGGCCACCAGCCATCTCTATGTTAGCCTGGGAGGGATAGTCAGGGTCCGACAGCTGAGGTGCCTTTAGGCATCTCTATGTTAGCCTGGGAGGGATAGTCAGGGTCCGACAGCTGAGGTGCCTCTAGGCATCTCTATGTTAGCCTGGGAGGGATAGTCAGGGTCCGACAGCTGAGGTGCCTCTAGGCATCTCTATGTTAGTCTGGGAGTGATAGTCAGGGCCTGACAACTGAGGTGCCTCTAAGCATCTCTATGTTAGCCTGGGAGTGATAGTCAGGGCCTGACAGCTGAGGTGCCTCTAGGCATCTCTGCGCTTCTGTTTTGTAGGTCCCCAATTAGAGGCAGCTGCCAAGAGTTGATCCTATTTAAATTCATTTGTATCCACACTTTGTGTGGTTCATTGTGTTTCAGTGCATTAAGCTCTCCCTTGGTTTAGTATGCTTCTGTGGGTATTGGAAAGAGGAATATTGCAGAATGTATTTTAGCTCTGCTCCACTGCCTCACCATCATGACAGCTACCCATGTCAAATGCCAATCCAGAGGAATATTTCCATACAGACATTTAGAAAATGCACATTGTTGTAACAAATGTGTATCTCTAATACAAAAACATGGCGTTCTTCCAGGCTAAACTGTTAGGAAATACCTTTCAATTACCATTGCCAGTTTGAACAGGATACATACAGGACACACAACACATGGACCACACAACGAAGCGCTTACTTCTAAATTGCAACAACAACAGAAATATTAGCGCAAATCTATCAAGATGAAATACTGATGCAGATGTTTGTGTGATCAAAGCTAAAAAAGAAAACACAGAACTCAAGGCTGCTGAGGGGGGTAATATTAGTATGTCCTTCCAATAAAAAATAAATAAGGCAGCAAGCAGGCAGGTAGCAGTCAACCAGCCAGCAGGCATCCATATAGCAGAGCATGCACAATCATAGTGACGTTAAGAAAAAAGCAAACACAGCCTAGCTGCTGACTCTGCTGTTACATTCACTGACTGACCTACAGTCGCCTTTAACTTATACAAGCAAACACGCACAAACGCATATACAGAGAGCACGTCCATCAAATGTATTCATAAAGCCCTTTTTACATGAGCAAATGTCACAAAGTGCTGTTACAAAACACCCAGTCTGAAACCCCAAGGAGCAAGCAAAAACAGTGTTGAATCGCAGTGGCTGGGAAAAACTCCCTCAAGGGGCGAAAATGTAGAAAGAGGGAGGAACCAGGCTTGGTGGGTTGAAGTTGTAATAATTAAGAAATGCATGAGGCTGTGTCCACATGCTTGGGTATTGAGGCAAGTAAGCACAGACTAGAAAGTAGTCCTATATTGGGCAAAGAAGCCCAGTAGGCCTATTCATGGAAGACAGATTAACCAATGCCTGCCAGAATACATTCACAAAGAAAATTCCTCACAGGACTCTCCATGAGTGAACCTACTGTGCGTAAGATTAACTCTATGACCAGCAGTCATAGACACTTAGTTGTTGTTTCTTAAACCAGGTGATTCTAAACCTGTGGAATTTGTATTCCATGGGTATGATCTAAAACAAAGTGCATTGATAACAGGTTTACTGTTTGAGGTCAATTGCCATGTCAATTATACCATGTCCATAGAGTTCTGGTTCTGAAGGCAAGTAGAGAAGTATAGTATTTCAGTATGTGTAGCCATGAAGCCTGTACAGACCAACTAGAGATGACGCGTCTACTCAATTTGGTCAGTATTTACTAGCGATGTTTGCTTGAAAGATCCTCCCCCAAACAAAATGTGTCTTCAGGATTGCATTGTGTCAGGTGGTTTAGAAAGATTTGGGGTGAGTCTAAGCACCGTAGTTTATGACTTGGGACAGGGATGAAAAACAACGTGCGAGTAACTACGCTGGAGGGCTACACTGGGCGGCTACGCTGGACAGCTAGGTTGGACGGCTCAGGTCAGCAGTAGTTCACTACCCAGGGAATAAGGGGCTGTTGGGAAATGGTTGAATGTGTAACAGCAGGCTGCTCTTCAGGCTAGATAATGACAATATTCTAGGTCCACGTTGGCCATGGCAATGTCACTATAACAACACATGTCAAAAGCAATGAGAGTCACAGAGCGGATCATCAGCAATACTGAACAATCATGGATTTCTGTTCCAGTGTTTTAATGCTGCGAAGAAAAACATCGCCTTTACAAACTCACGAGGCCCATTCAGCAGCTAGGCTAACTCCTGGGAGGGGGAGGGGCTGTGTTCTGCTCTGAGAGGACAATCAGGCTGGCCAGGCTACTGATGTAATGTGGCTTTACTTTGAACAGTGGTCAAATCACATTCATTTACAGAAGTAAAGGAAACTGAGGATTGAGAAGCATGTGATTTGAAACTGATATCGTTTTTTAATGGATATGGTCAAAGACAAAAAGGGCACCCTGCAACTAAACAACTGTACCGTTGTCTGCAGGTATAACACACCTGCAGACATTAAAACCTACCTGCAGACATTAAAACACACTAGCAAACATTAAAACACACCTGCAGACATTAAAACACACCAGCAGACATTAAAACCTACCTGCAGACATTAAAACCCACTAGCAAACATTAAAACACACCTGCAGACATTAAAACATACCTGCAGACATTAAAACAAACCTGCAGACATTAAAACATACCTGCAGACATTAAAACACACCTGCAGACATTAAAACACACCTGCAGACATTTCCCTGAGACATAAATATGACCTGAGATCATTTCCCTGAGAAGAAATGTCTTCTAAGAACACCTTTCCCTGTACCCATGTACCTAACAAGAGTCAGAGTAGTCTTCATTTGAGAACATTTCCCTAACAAGGGCTGAACCAGAGTAGTCTTCGTTTGACCCCATTTCCCTGACAGGGGCTGAGTCAGAGTAGTCCTCATTTGAGAACCTTTCACTGACAGTGAGAGTTCTCTTCTCAGTATACTGCACAGCACGGGTGCTAGTGGTCAGAACCCTTCAGTTTCAACTCTGAAGTAGAAGCGTAGCTCTACATCTGAGCTGTTGTGGACCTACCATGCCTTCTAGGCCCCTGTATAAATCACCCCTCTATGCCTTCCACAACTCCAACACAATCTGAACAGTCATGTAAAGGAGAATTAAACCGTGACTCTATAGCTGACTCTGTGAATTGAGGTGACCGTGTTGCCGACTGAGTTATTTCATCTGGGGAAATGGGTTATCGTTTCACTCCTGTTTTGATATAGACCACTGTGATATCCCACCTGCAACAATGCAATTACACTCGTCTCAGAGCTTTCTCAGAATGGGATCATGACGGACACTTCTGATCGCATTACACTACAAATGCAATTAAGTAGTCTTAGAGATAATATCATGCACCAGCAATTGAAAAGCAAGCAGACAGTCGGCCCCTTATATAAAGAAACATTTTCCATTTTGTGTCATCTGAGGGTGCACATCTATGTTAAAATTAAAGGGCCAGTCCTGAACTCGGCAGTGTCTGCACCAACAGTCAGGTAACAAAGCATGTTCAACAAAAACACGAGGGCTAGTCTTTTGCATCAAGAGCAAGTCACTGCGGTGCCATAGAAGCCTCTTGTTTGCCCAACTGGCTAGCCCCTTGAAGCTGTTTTGCTACAGACAGACAAGTGGGGGTTAATCCATACAGTCGGATCACTGTGACCCTCAATGATAGCAGTCACGGGACCGGTGGGGGGGTGACTGAATCGGAAGGAAACAAGGTTCTCCCCGGGCTAATTGCCGTAGGGAAGCTGAGGATCTTCTGTTACCCTTATCCACTGCTGAAATCCTATAGTTTTGAAACATGAACGACAGGATGTCAACAAGCCGGGGGAAATGATATCAGGAAGTCACTGTTCTTTGTCGGAGTCCCAGGTGGTTTCCTATTCAATATATAGTTCACTACTTTTGACCCCTGCCTTATTTTAGAGCAAGTAATGTACAAGATTGGAAAACGCTGAATAGCAGAAATGTGTGTTTTGGTGTGTGTCTGTGTGTGTCATCGAATGCTATAAGTAATAATATAGCTGAGATCACATTTACTTAACCCAGGGACTCATTGCAAACTAATAAACAATAAATACATATAACCTAAATCTAATGTTACCAAAATCTGACCCAAGTCCTAATGTTACACCTTATCTCTCCAGTACGTAATACAAATCACATCTATCTGTTACGCTGTACTGGCGTGTTACACTGTATCTCTCCAGAACCTAATACAGATCACACTGGCGTGTTACACTGTATCTCTCCAGAACCTAATACAGATCACACTGGCGTGTTACACTAGCTCTCCAGAACTTGGAACAGCATTTCACTCCAAGTTTTAAACTGACCCTATCCACAAAAGCCTAAACATTACTGTTACCGACTGTCAACGTTCTACTAGAAGAATTACAATACTTCTGCAAACAATCTAGTTACGTTAGAGTTGTTTTTCACCCATTCCTTCCCTGCCAATGTTTGGTCTAGCCTAGAACTCGCACATCTGATTCTGCTAATGAATGTGATTATTCATAGATGGGCTAGCTAAATCAGACGTGCTACTTATCTAGAGGAAACATGCAAACCTGAGGCTGGGAGATAAACACTTCTACTGCTTAGAGAATCGGAACACTTCTATAATTTAGAGATCACGGGGGAAATTGTCAAGGATGGGTGTGTTATAAAATGCCAGGAATAAAACATAATCTGATAGCGAAATGACCAACAACCCTGAGTCGTCGATTGGTGCCAGCAATTCAAAGGCATTCGAAGGGTATGTTTGCTTTGGCCCCACTTCTGACTCAAGGACACACGTTGACCTTAATTACAGAGAGAAAGAAAACCACGCCCCCTTTTTTCCAAGTTTCAAAACATGCATCTCGATAGGTCTGCGCACGGCCGTGCTTCACCGTGAAGTCAGACCTCGCGGGCAAAGCGCCTGTATGTCCCCCCCGCTGACACCCTATTGGTGTGAAGGGGGCCAGTTGGGGGCATGGGGAATGTGGTGCCCACTGGAGCGCTAGCCTGTGGGGGCTGTATCCACTGGCTGCCCCATCCTGGTCCCACCACTCCGCGCCACAAACCTGCATGCTCATTACACCTGCGAGCGCTGCCGCTTCCCTGCAACGAAGCATCCGATCCTCTGGCATCCGACCCCCATCGAGTCTTCGCATAGCTTTGATACACGCTTCGCCTAGCTTTGATATACCCCACAGACCCCACGGAGGAAGCTGTGTGAGGAACATCCAGAGCCTGGAAATAGATATATAAGGGACAGACCAGCGCTTGGCCTCTACAAAACCGCTGGGACCCATGATAGATTGAGGTTGCCAGAGTCGAGAATGGTGCAGCTGCCGCTGTTTCCGCTGGACAGTTGGCTTTCCACCTGGCCTAGTTACCACCAGCTAGCTCCTCCGCTGGCACACCAATCACAGCCTGGGCCGACGCATAATCAGCTCACGACCAACGGGAATTCGCCCCTCCGCTCCGCGATGAAACATGCCCGGGCGGACAGACAGTGGTTCTCCTGTCAGGCCGATCTGAGCACCATAAAACTGCGTCCTGATCACCCTCACAGTGACGGACGACCTATTAAATGGCGCGGCTCGTTACCGCGGTGGAGACGAGCCGAGGGGAGCCGTGCCACCACGGCGCTCCAAGGCTCTGACGTTCACCGCGCCGGCAGTCCCGGCGAGTTGCGGCAAGACGAGATACCTTGGCGGAGCACGAAGCGCCCGGCACCACAGGGCTCTCCCACCGGGTACATACTTGGGAGCGGAGGGTGTTGGGCGTAAACGCAGGCGCTTCGGGCCCAGCATAGGGGGATGCAGCCGCTCCTCTCCATGGCGCCGGTTTGTCTCTCCCACCGCCGGACCCTGCGGCCAGAACCAGCCCCGGGCTCCCTGCCGCCTTCCTCCACCGCATAGGGGCCAAGCCGCCGGCCCACAGGACCCCACAATGCCTCTGCCAACCCCCCTCGGACCAACTCACACCGGCTTGCCTCAGCGCCCAGGGGTCAACGGGGGAGTAGGAGGAGGTGTCAAACTCTTGGTTTTGATCCCAACATCCTCCTTGCCTGACAGGCTGTATCCGGGTCAGAGGAGGTGTTCGGTGTCAGTCAGGGAAAGAAACAGGTCCATGATGTCAACACCTGGTCTTCTGATTCCTCTTGAACCAACTCAGCTTTGGCATCCAGCCTCTAAACCCCCCTGCAAGCCTCAGCCTTGGACAATTAATCCAGTCCGGCACTTGACTTGAGTAAAAAATAAATAAAAGAAAATAAAAAACAGTGTTGCAAAGAGTCCAAGAAAACCAAACAAACGGTTTAGTTCAACAGCACAAACATCATTCTAGCCTCTCCGCTCTGGATGTGTATCCAGGACAAGCTGCTGCTGCTCTAAAACACTGCTGCTGAGATGGCTGTATCAGGAAGGACTGTGACTCAGAGAGAGAGAGAGGGAGAGAGGGAAAAAGAGGGAGGGAGAGAACATGGTAGGAAGGGAAGGGGAGTGGGGGCTAGAGAGAGAAACTACTTGAGAACTCAACCTCATTTAGGCAACTAAAGGAGCTATTGGAGAAGGCGGCTTATTCAAATGTCAAATTCACTCAGCCTTTCTTGTTTTTATACAAAACGGTCAGAAGGTCTTCGGCGGCAGTTGGCAGAGAGAGATAAGAACAGAGAGAGAGAGAGAAAGAGAAAGATTATTAATAATAAACATCACAAAAACAAGAATACAGTTTTTGATAAATCTTTAATCAAGTCCCCAAGACACTGCAATTTGAAGCACTTCAAACCCAAGAACTGAACCCCAAAAAGAGTTATTTCAGTCAGCTTGTCTTGAGACTTACAAACCAACTGACACCTAACATTGTTCCATCTTCGGTCAACACTGCTTTACAATCACAAATCAGAGCAAACCAAATTGTTAAACAAATTGAAAAGGCCTATCAGGAACATTGGAACAACCAAACCAAAACACAAAACAAACTAAGTTGCTATAAGGCCAAACATGGCCAAAAATGTAAAACAAAGACAGATCCTGACCATATACAGACTCAATGACCATAGCCTAGCCATTTAAAAAGGCAGACACAAAAAACGGCTGTGATGGCTATTCGAGAGAGAGAGAGAGAGAGAGAGAGAGAGAGAGAGAGAGAGGGTCCTGACCAGAGCTCATCTCTCCACAAACACCCCATCCTCCTCCAGGGTTCGTCCTGTGCCTGTGGCAGTAAAACAAAACATGCGCCTCCCTCCTCCTAATCTGGCCCTCCTTTCCTTTGTCATCATCACATTACCTCCCGGGGTTGAAGGCGTAACAGAATCCTCCTCCCTTGTGCAGGGAGCTGAGGAATTCAGCCTCAGTGAGATGCGAGTGAAGTACCTCAGCAATGCCACCCCACTGAATGTATAGGTTTGGAATCCGAGAGCCCCACGTGATTGGTTCACTGCTGGGACTGGACCAACCACACGGCTGAACGGTCCATAGGAATGCCATTCTGTTTCCCTGTGTAGCATATCCTGTTGCAGAGCATGATGGTGTTATTATATTCAAACTAAACTTATCGTAGATAGAGGAGAGACAGTGGTGAAATTGAAGTGGGCCGGATTCCAACCCATACAGCAGTGGTATACCTGTACCGAAGGCAGCGGCCTCGGCCTCTAGACCACTCTAGGCCACGGTGATATTATATTTTAGCACACTAGCAGGTCATTTGAGACATTTTCATCTGTCTCTGTATATTTGTGTGAGTCTGAAGATAATTCGCCTGTCCTCTCTGGTCTCTGCGACAGGCAAACCAGACCATTTACAGATTCACCTTAGAGGCCGGATTGGCTTTCTGCTCACGGCTGTTTTGTAGCTAGTTACGATGATCAGGCACAGCCGCAACATTAATTATTCATTCTGGAGAGGGGAAAGTGATCCAGATGTCCTCACAGAATATCCTGGCAAAGAGTATAGCCTGGATAAGTTCCTCCTCTTCAGAGAGCGCAAGAACAGTAATTCGGGGGCCTGCATCCTAAATGCCAAACTATTCTCTTTTTGGGGAAAACATTTTGGATGCATGAGAGTGAGATGTATGTTTGTGTGTGGCTAATGCACAAGCACATCCAGGCAGAATGTTTCTGTCAGTTTAGCTTTAAGAGATGGAGATATAACAAAATACAAAACCTTGAACAAACACCAAGGTGTTGTCGGACCTTGGTTATTTACAATTTATATCTTTTTTTACAGTGTATATGTGGTTCCATGTCATGCACCAGCGGAGGGTGTTTTTCCTCCAAACAGGCTTTTAGTGCCGATATCTAGTCACAGGCCGGTCACATTTACTACTCCAATACGGATCAATATCGAAGTGGGACATACGAATATGCAGCTTACTTGGCTAAAATGATGATCCATTGACATAAATAGTTAACGGGCCTTTCAGGGAGCGAAGGGTGGTTTGCACTGGGGTGGTGGTGCTTTAAGACAGTGGCATCGTGGGGAATACAGGGACACCTCCGCTCCTTTACTACCACAACTTTGGCATTTGCTATTAGCACATTTTCTTTTGATAAATGTTATTCAAGCAATGAAATATTAACAAGGAATGGGAGGTCTCGTGGTGCTGATGGCAGACTGGATTCTGATCTTTAGCTCCGCCAGCTAGGAGCATCCTCAAGATAAAATAGAAGCTACATAGGACATAAGAAGCTGGCATAAGAGCAGGTTGTGTTTGTGGCGAATAGCTACACACACTCAGCCAGTATGTCACAACACACTTGTTCAAACAACCTCTACTGCCAATCCACAGATTAAAGCAAAATGGTGCTAAATTACCAGAACAGGAGGCTACATTCCACAGGTCCTTACCAGCATAGTACGACGATATCCTTGAAAGGTCTGCAAGGGAAACAGAGAGAGACACAAAAAGTGTTAGGGAGGTATTTAATGGAATTACTCAGTATTTCACACATATAAATTAGCTTGCTGGGATCCATTCGTAGTCCAGCGCCAATCAATGCACCAATGGATGCTAGCCAGTAGCCAACAGCACCTGTGCAGATAGAGCCCCCTAGCTGTCATGGGTTTAGCACAGCCGACAGGCTGGCAGATTGCATTTCCAAAGAGACCAGCATCTTGGCCTGCTCTCACAGAAGATGTGCCAGGTGATGTAACAGCGACAGTGTCTACTCAAGTAGGATTAGATGTCATTTCTAGTTGCTGCAGTTTGCTTTTACGTTCGCGTAGGATTAATGCAATAACGTAAATGAGCCTTTCTAAATGAGAGCGTCTGCTCAATTATTCAAATTTACATACAGAATGTAAATGTACAGTCCCAGTTTGGACACACCTACTCATTAAATGGGGTTTTATTTTGTTTTACTATTTTACACATTGTAGAATAGTAGTGAAGACATCACTACTATGAAATAACATATTCGGAATCATGTAGCAACCAACAAAGTGTTGCTCAAATTCTTCAAAGTAGGTATCTGTTGCCTTGATGACAGCTTTGCAAAATATTTGCATTCTCTCAACCAGCTTCATGAGGTAGTCACCTGGAATGCATTATTTTTCTTCTTTCAACTAATTAGCTTGGCTGTGCCAAGATTGGGTTGGTATACAGAAGACCATTATTAAGTATATACTGTAGAAGTCCATATTATGGCAGGAACAGGTCAAAAAGGCAAAGACAAATTACAGTCCTTAATACTTTAAGACATGAAAGTCAGTCCGTACCGAAGATTTCAAGAAGCAAGCAATGTAACAAAACTGGCACTTGTGACAACAGCCACAGAAAAGTAAGACCCTGAGTTACCTCTGTTGTAGAGCTACCAGTCACAGAAATCCGCAATTAAATGCACCTCAGATTGCAGCCCAAATAAATGCTTTACAGAGTGAACTAGCACAGCCTAGAGCTGATAATACATAGATAGGAGGCTTCATAATTCATAAAGATCATGGCACAGCCTAGAGCTGTTAATACATAGATAGGAGGCTTCATAATTCACATAGATCATGACACAGCCTAAAGCTGTTAATACATTGATAGGAGGCATCATAATTATTCAGAGAAGATTCAAGTATTCATGGTGCCTGTCTTTCTATTAGTCACAGTCCTAAACAACTGTGACGATTGCAAACATTGTATTTGTTTTGTAGAACTCTCTCTGGTTTGTTAGAGTGACTCATTCAGTTTAGTCCTTCAATGCCTGTTGGCAACAAGTTGTAGAACAGGATTCATAAGCGGTCCCCAGGCACAGTGATCAGACCCATTATATTTTGTTGTCCGTGAGCAGAGAAAGATTGAGATACAGGTAGCATTGTAAGAGTAAATGTTTGGCCATGATTATCAACTGATGATTTGACCCAAAGTGCCAGAATGACTGAAACGAAATGATCACAAAATGTTTCAATAGAATCAAAAAAGCTTAACAGAATCAAGACTGCATTTAATTTAATGATGGCTGATGGGCCCTGCCGGCTATATAACATTGAAATTAGTAAAACATCCCATTGATACATTTTCCTCTTAAGCTTTCGCTTTCCCTCGCATTTATCTATGGTAAAACAAACGCAGCTTTAATTGTAAATTGTGACATTACTGTGTGTCTACCGCTCTCCCCTGAATCCCCCAGTCAGGTCCAGCGGTGGATTGACACATCGCAGCAGATCTAGCTTGTTTGTTTGATTGATTTATTTGATTGATTGTCCAGCGATTACGTCTAGGGGACTTGCTGAGACGGCACATCAGCTTGTTAAATGGATTACTTCAAGCTGGATCCCAAACGGCACGAATTTCTCTTTATAGTGCACTACGCCGGTCACGAGCAGCATACCTCAGAGGTGACGGGGAGGCCATTTGAGACGTGGGCATAGTGTGTATAAGGCAGCACACCTGGGCTATGAGGAGACTATGCATTAGCTTTGTGACTCAGCAGAATGCAACCGTTCTGTCAATGACCGCACAGGAGTCCCTGCCAAGGAGAGGCAAACCACAACCTAACCAACTGGACAGCAACGCGGAACTGCCAAGCAAGCCTCAGCCCACAAACTCCAGTTTAAGTTGCACCATTTAAATGATATCATTAACAAGGGATCACCAAGGCACTAGCACTCCAGGGCTCAGCACAATTAGGCTACATTGTATGAAATAATGCTGTCCTATCCGTTACAAGAAGATAGACAGAACAATTTGTCAACTTGCTCCTGTGGACCTTGGCGGTGAATCTTTGTGTAATCATTTGAGAGCTGCTGTCGTAGAAGTGGGTGAGTAATCCTAATGGCCCCGAGATTAGTTACCGTGATGTTAGAAAGACAATCTCCTCCGGCCTCAGTTTTTCAAGAATGAACTACATGAATGTACATTGTGTAATTCATTGAGAACAAAATGATGTAACAACACTTAATTGAGGTCTGGATTCAAACCGGAAATCAAATAAACAATTGAAATCACAGGCTGTTCCAACTTGAGTGAATTTCATCGCGGCAACTCATAATGTGACTCAACAGTGTGTGTGTGTCCCATGTGTCTGCATGCACTCCAGACAATGTTTGGTCATGCTCCTGATGACATGATGGATGGTGCCCTGGGGATCTAATCCCAGATCAGGGAATCAGTGAGCTCCTGGACAGTCTGTGATGCTGGGGGCGTCTCATGCACCAATACATAAAGTCCCAGAGGTTCTCAACTGAATTCAGGACTGGGGAACGTGAAAGCCAGTCCATGGCATCAATGCCTTAGTCATCCAGAAACTACACACTCACATGGTCACATGAGGCCAGGCGTTGTCCGGCACAGGAGGAACCGCACCAGTGTCTGACAATGGGTCTCAGGATTTTATCCCGGTAACTAACAGCAGTCAGGGAATGTTGGCTAGCACGTAGAGAGAGGTCTGTGTGACCCTCCAAGCATAGGTCTCCCCAGACCATGACTGACCGCTAAACCGGTCATGCTGGATGAGGTTGGAGGCTGCGTAGCGGTCACCTTGGCGTCTCCAGGCTCTTCTACATCTGCTCACACGCTCAGTGTGCTTTGGTTTCCCTGACTACACACATCCCAGGTGTGTGTCTTCCATCAACGAACAGCAAACGAAAGCGTCATGGATCCTCGTGGTTGTGTGTAAGACATACTGAAAAGGAGTCATGTCTGGTAACAAAGGTGCGGTAATTGAGTTGGGTAATGTAGTCTTCACATCCCCATCCTGAAGGGCTGGGTGTGACAATACTGTGGTCTCAAAACTGAATTCCAGGGATGGCTTAGCTTCCTTTGTTAAAGATACAGACCTCTGGTAAGACACTGGAGTCATAAAGAAAAGGTTTCTGAGGTTTTGAGAGACCATCTTAGGTCTTAATCTTCCTTTAGTCTTTTAGGTGCCCCAATGCCTATATTGGCTAGCAGACACTCACAAAGGAACGGTGCACATATTATACAAGTTCTTTAGGCTCTTGTAACATCTATGAATCCCATTTATGCCAGGCAATCACCACTTTCTACACAGCAACAACATGCAACTTAGCAGGGATGTTGGTCGGACGTCATCTCCGAAGATGAAGAAGAGATTGCCCATGAGGCCCTGGGCAAAATAGTGTGCTACATAGGGACAAGGGAGGCGTTTGGTGGGTAATCCACAGTGAGTCCTAGCGTGTGGTTTTGTGTGTATCCGAATGCCTGGCAGATAACCGCTGTGCAGAGGTAACCGCAAAGACCTCCAAACTTCCTCCCGAGACCAAGCTGGCAAAGAGTCTAATCAGCACCTTTGTCTAATCACTATCTAGGTTATCTGCAGAGACAGAGAGAGAGCTGCATAATAAATCACCACGGGTTACACAGCTGCAGTATATTTGCACACTTCTGTTGACAATACAGTCAACTCAAGATTCAGTCAACACAACATATGGGACTGTTGTGATACAGAGTAAGAAAACCAGAGTCCCATATTCCCATAAGCCATTTCAATAGCGGCCCCGCACCAAATCATGATTACAGACTCATGGCAGAAACTCCCAGCGAGCTATGGAAAGTCAAAGCCATTCCGTTTCTTCGCTTCTTCAAACATTTTCTACGCATCTCCTGGCAACTACTCCACGCTTAAAGGACAGCGACAATAGATAGAAAATGCAGAGAGAGCAGTTGTGCCAATTAGAAACCCTGGTGCAGTGGGACCCAGACTGCTGGACTTCCCCGAACCATTCAGTGCTGCATCTTATCACACTACTCGTTCAAGGAGGAATCAGATAGAAAGCAACGCGTCTGGAGGGTAGCAATCATCTGGCCAATGATCACAACGTGCATGGGCCCGCATCGCCATAAGCAATATCTAGAGAGCGACGTAACAAGGCAACCCGGTCTCACCATACCTGTTCCAACCCGGACAGTGCTAGGCCAACTTGCTCCATCCTCAGCAGGACTCCCGGACATACTCACTGTGCCGCGACCAGTTGAAGAACCAGGGTCACGATTATTGTAAAAATGGGGGCCCAAAGATCGACAGGCCAAAATTTACAATCACGATCGCCCTTATCCTTCTGCAGCACACATCATAGTGAGTAATGTTTAAAAAATGGAAAACATCTTAACTGTATTGAATTGTATTACATATCCTTTTAAGCACCATAGAATGGTGATGATAAAGCAAAAGCCTGTAAGTTCTATAGTTCGTTAATGATCTTTCCAGAACGTTCCTCTTACAATGGGTTACAGCAGGGCATGTTCTAAAAAACCTTAATGGTACATTGTGTAATCTTACAACCTGGAAATCAAATGACAACATTTGAGGAATGTTCTGTGATTCTTGTAGAGATATAGCTTTACAGATTTATTTTTTTACATTTTTGGAGAACATTTGAAGGATTTCTCACATAAACAAATTATAAAAGCATTATTTTAATGTACCAAAATGTAATTCAAACTTGACAGCCTTGGTGTCTTAATGAATATAGAAATGTTTACATTTGGTAAATTAGCAAACGTCATTACCAAGAATGACTTAGAGTTACAGTTTGAAAGTATGACATAATTGTTGACAGGCTAAATTTCTAGGTATTTCTTTACCCCAGAACAAATAATTAAACTCCACATCGACTTGCTCTAGAGTTGGTGCTGGTTGCTTTCTACTGTAGGCCTAGATCAGAGAGATCTTAAAACAAACCATTTGACAAAGTATTTGATCGTGTGTACCTTGAGCGGCTGATAGAGCGTGTACATTGCCATGGTAATTGACAAGAAGATCCATAATTAATGGTACCTATTGTTTATAAGTTTCTGGCTAATATTAATGTTTTTAACGTCCTAAGGCAAACATGTGAGCTGCAGTAAGTGAGCATCAGCTGTTCGGGTTTAGCAAGCACAGTAAGATCCCATTGGCCTCCTTTCCCTGTTAGTGACCTATCACAATACAACGTGAAAGAGAAATAACTACAAACAGATGTCTAACACTGTAAAGTACTACGGTTGTGTTATTACACAATATGACATGTCAGGACAACGGAAATTCTCTTGATTTAACATTGATAAACCAACAAAGATATGGTAAGCACACGAAGAAAAGGCCTGAAGTTGCCTGAGGCATACTTAAGACTGCAATGTTTCTTTATCTTCCAACTGTTATAACATACAATGCCAGTGAATATCTGATCACCTCAAATCTGATTGAATAGAAAGCTTGTCTATGCCTGACTTCGAGTGACTGGAATTTGTTCCAAACACTGCTACAACAAGGAACAGCTGGGCTGCCCTCCGGATGAGCTGAGCTGACTTTAGGTGGGCCTAAAACAAAATCTCTGCTTATACTAACAATATCAGCCTTCAATGATTTGACTACTGATTTGAATATTGTTGTCATGACACAGAGGTGAAAGAGACCCACACTTTTGCCTGTTTCTTTTGTATTGTTCCATTGGCGGACGCGGATGGAACTTATTACATTATACATTTAAGTCATTAAGCAGAAGCTCTTATCCGGAGATACTTACAGTAGCAAGTTTACACATATTTTCATATTCTGCCCCCCCACCCATAGGGAACAAAACCACAATTCATTGCCACACACGGTCTCCATTAGACTTTGTGTTCACCAGTATCATTGTAAACAGAAGCATCCAGATCTAGTTTCACAGAGGCATAACTCCACGTTCGCCTGGTTAATACAAGCCTTTAGATGAGATACTGTCACGCATACCAAGCAACTTGCCCTGAAGCCACATATCCTCTGAGATATACAGAATCGCAGTGTCCTGGAATGTATCAGGTAACTCTGACAAACCAAGTAGGCTCCGAGTTCTTCTGAGGGTTGAAGACCCAGTACCATGTAAGATTGACAATGTTTTGTTCACCCTACAAAGTTATGTCTGGCGGCACTTAGTAAACGTTGGGTCATGCTGAGAATTGCTTGACCTGTCTCTAAGGTTTCACACGCAACTGCTTGCACAGCTAGGACATGAGCAAATTCCTCATTTTATCTCAGGCACTCTCAGTCTTCCTGAGTGTAACACACTTTTAGTTCACAGCACAACAAGCATTCCACCACTTCTCATAAATTGTCAGTCATATTATGGTTATAAATATAACAAATACTATACCTCCATTTGCACAGCCCAGGAAGTTCCAGAACTGCATATTGGTAGTCTGTTCACATGTACAATTATATCCACATCGGAGCAAAACACTTCACATTGCACTTCTGTCAGTGCAACGGAGCTACTACACCCTCTTACAAACACACCTGGCCCCTCCTTTAGCCTTCTTTCAAACCCCGCCCAAAGTACACCAGCTAACGATCTTCACCAACCTGCAGGCAGTAATAATATACATCATGTAACAAACGAAATGACTGGCATTGATGCAAAGAAAATAGTGTATGGCTGCAACACAGAGTATATATCAAAAGAATAAACTGTAAAAACATACAAAATCACTGCAGTTTATGAGCCTACTGTAATCTATTTTGTGGGAGGTCTTGAAGATCGCTTAATCTAAGGGATTCACTTTAGAACTTTGGGGTAAATAATAAGGTGATGTTGGATATACAGTTGATGCATTCAAATTGCCTATTGAGCTCAGCATTTCTCTGACAAACTTGCACACTCGACTTCAGTAATAAACAATTTCTTCAAACGCACTAGACAATAGCGCGGACAATTATACAAATATAACTGCAACGCGAATGACTGAGGTGCATGCTAAAGTCCAGCAATACATAATGGTTACAAATTTATCAAGCACTTAAAACTACCACGGAAGGTATTATAGCTTGTAAAATTGAAGACATATTTTACCAACTTTTGGGTTTTAGATTAGCAATACTAACATTGCACAACATTAAAATTGCACTTTTAACTTGGTGTCTCAATCAGATACAATTTAGACTCTCTGCACTCCATTGAATTCTGTGTTCTCTGAACATTTTACCTAGGCGTGAGAGATTCGGACACTGCACCAGTGTTCGCAGAAAAGTACATGCATATTCATTGCATAAATTATATTTCGTAAAACAGTATCCCCACCAAATTGCAAATTAAAGTATCCATAAAAACTCGGACTCCCACTGCAACCCATTGTCAATGACTGGTGGTCTATGCTAACTGGCTAACGTTAAAGTTCTTAAATATTCTTCACATGATAAAAATATGTAAACGGCCACTTTGTACTCACGTTTATCTTTATAATCGATCGATCACCTCAACTATTGTCGTTAACCGGTACCCTTTCCCACAAGCGTGTGTTACAATCCCGTTATAGCTATATAGCAGTGCGGAGTTCCCTCCGTTTCGCTCCTTTCAATCCCGTGCTTGGACTCCCTCCTCGCGGTTCCCACTGACACAACAGCGACGCAAACTAATTATTCCAATATGGCTGACGTGTAGCGCCAGTAGAGACGTACGACGTTCAGTGTACTCGCTGACCCATCTCAGGTGACAAACGAGACATTCTTAATTTGCCTTAGGCAACCCCATACCATGTTTCCTGAGCAACATGTTTGCAGTTCTTCATAAAGTCTTATTTAGTCACAATGAAATCACTGTAAAACAGTACATGACCTTAACGTTTCATGAAATGTCAACATGCACTTTACTGATAGCTTTGGTGAAAACATAATTTTGCAATGCAAAACATGCTTTGACTGGATGTCTGCTAACACGCTACACTGCTGAGAGAAGCAGCCTATGTGGTGTCATAGACATACATTTACATGATATTCAAGCACACCCACACATGCATAAAGAGAACTCTGTGTTCCCATTGTTCAACGGACACATCCCAAAAAATCTGACAACAAACAGCAGGCCCATAATCGCCTCCCACCATCTTTGGGTATGCCAAATGACACCCAGATCCCCATGTAGGCCTACAATACTAACCAAAGAGCACTTCAAGAATAGGGTGCATTTGGTATTCGGTCCTGACAGAGACCAGATCACAACATCTCTAACAAGGGCAGAAGGAATGCACTGTGATGGTTATCACAATGTCTGGAATAACGAGAGGCGGAGAAGTAGTGATCTGCTGGAAACTGTGTGAGTTTACTAACATGGGGACTAACATGGAGTCCCAATGTTTTGAGAGAGTGAAGTCCCTTTTGGGACTACTGAATCAAGCTCATGGGGTATTTATAATATGTTCAACAATCAATGGGTCACTGTCAACCATTTTAAAGGCTAAAATTGATACGCTGTAGCAACTGCAGATTCTATCTTACCGTCAAAATGTCATGCAGCAAACCAATACAATGATGTGAAACACTGGGTAGATGCACATAGGACTGATAGATAATAGCATACATTGTGTAGGACCAGTTTCCTTGTTATGTACTAATAAATAATTGGGCAAATTGCATAAGTGAGCAGGAATACAGGCAGTACAACAGTATTTTATTGAAATATAAAACTAAAGACATGACTTGAGTAAGGCAGGGCATGATTTGAAAGATTACATATTAGTGTATCCAAAAATAAAAAACCAGCACCAACTTCAAAGATTTAGTTTTTCTTTTATCTGGACAGGGATGTAACCAAACTTGAGAATAGAATTTGGGCAACATAAAGTTTTTGTGCCTATGGAAAATCCCTTATATTTAATTTCACCTCGTGAAAACGTCTCATTTCACGCTAATATCTTTGTTCAGTAGAACAACAAGTAGCTAACCATCCTGCAGCATCATACAAAGGCAGATTACAAGACAAGACCTGAACTGGTTCCACAACATTAAAAAAAGAAATCTGTTCCCTGAGCATCTGCATTCTCCCTCCGCTGACAGAAAGCAACAACCAAAGCAATGCGCCCCACATTCAATGTGTACCTCCTCTCTTTCAAAGACAATGAGTAAACAGCCCTTGTCGCTGTGTTTGGTCCCAGTCCTCCTCCTTTATTCAACCTTCCAAATGGCGATTTTGCCGTCCTGGCAGTCCGAGCCGCTGAGTACATATCGTCCCTCTGCAGTGCACAGTGCCTGGACGTTGTCCGCGTGGGCCATCAGCTCCTGCTCCACACGATGTTCCTCTGTGTTGACTACGTAGATCTTCCCCCTCACTCTGCCCTGACCCAGCCTCTGCCCCCGGCAGCCGACCCAGATCTGGACCGAGAAGGAGAGAGGGGGGGGTGGGGTTACAGATTAAACACCAGCTTGTTGAGTTGTTCGGATGCAAACGTTCTACTGTGCGGTCGCCCTGTAAATGGACGTTCTTGTTTCAATAGGAGAGGAATGAAGTATAAGCGGTAGAAACGGCGCGATGAAACAAACATGCTGCTAATCCTTTGTTTCTCACCTGGTTCTTGACCTTGATCATACAGTTGACCCCTGGGCAGTTCTGAAGATGCACCCTCAGAAGAGGCTTGGTCAGGTCTTTAGAGTGCCAGAGACAGAGCTCATCAGAATCAGAACAGCTAGTCCACAACTGGTCCCTCTGAAACACAGTGTGGACGGGTTCAGCCACAAGGTAATGACACGGCTGACAAGACCCGAAAAGTCTCTTTGAAATTGACTGCACAGAAACACTACCAACTTCTGCGATAAAGATGGGCATTTCTGCGCCCGGCTCAAGCGAACCTCCTCGAACGCCGATTTGGTTCGCTGCGAACGTGAGACCCTGCTGGGGCTAAAGTGACAGGAGCACGGGCCAATGGTACCTCTAGAAACAGCAGGAGGCTGCTGAACTCCGTGGGCATGCCGTGAAGATTCTGAGGAAGTGTCATCTTACGATGTGGGGTTCCGTCCCTACTCAGTTCCGTGACGGAGTCTCTGGCACCTAGTCAACAATGAAATGTAAACTAAACAGATTCATTGAAGGGGCTTCGCTGTCGTTAACATGTGCTCATTGCGATTACCGGTTATTTGGCCATTGCAGTCCCCAGACAGACTGTAGTCAACTTACAGCACCACAGCGCTCCATTGAAGAGCTGAATGGACACGAGCCTCTCGCAGGTAACCTGAAACTGCTTTTTCACTTTGAGTGTTGAGATGTCCCAAAGAATAACTGTGCCATCAGCGCTGCATGAGTACATTTGGCTGGGAGGGCGAGATTAAAACCAAAATCATACAACAGCTTGGTTTAACTACTGTCACTTAGTGTCGTTTTTGTGTACACCGCTGCCATCTACTGGACGGAAATGGCCATCAGAACACTCAGCATTTCAAATTATAAGTCATGCAA
Source organism: Novumbra hubbsi (assembly GCA_016801125.1). Classification (NCBI taxonomy): domain Eukaryota; kingdom Metazoa; phylum Chordata; class Actinopteri; order Esociformes; family Umbridae; genus Novumbra; species Novumbra hubbsi. Next base: position 27,458 of record JACXGK010006450.1, read on the forward strand.
TATTATACTTATTGGATGTCAGTCAGTAAAATTGTGTAATGGCCGCATTGGTCATTTTAACAATAATTATGAAATAATTCATCATACAATTTTCATACAGTCATGGCTCTCGGGGACTATGGGATTATCTGTTAATAGGGCAAAGGGCACAATCACACAGAGTTAATATGTCCATCGAGCACAGTGATCATAACACATGGGTTAATATGTCCATCGAGCACAGTGACCATAACACATGGGTTAATATGTTAGTAGTTATGTGTCTATAGCTTGTCCCAAATGGCTGAATTACTTATACACAGTCAACTCATTTTCACCAAAGCCAAAATAATGCACTATTTAACTGCATTCATACTGTACATGCTCATTTTGTCCCTGTCATCCAGGGCAAAGTCCACGACCTCGTGTTGGTGCTCCGTCAGCTGCTTATTGCAGGACATGCTGCGAGTGTCAATTATGTAAATCACGGAGTCCTGGGAAGCAATCCATACTTGATCCTTGTCCAAGCGCAGCATGCAGTTCTGATCACGAAATAAAGTTAACACATTCAGAGAGTGTGGTCCCAAATGTCACCATATTCCCTACATTTCAAGGGACTTTTGTCAAAAGTAGGACAATATATAGGTAATAGGCTGCTTTTTGAGGTGAAAACATACATATATTCTTGTCATGTGAATATTACAAACTCCTCTGTATTCCTCACAAACCAAAATATTACTATATAAAACCAATATTTTTTTATATTAAACAATTGGACTTTAAATGGTTCCCTGCACTATTCAGGACTTGTTTTATCAGTTGAACATGGAGTATAATGCATATACATTTCCCACAAGTAAATGTGATAAAACACAAAGATTTATGAAGTACAGCATATATTTTTTTGAAATGTTTCACTTCTACATAATGCCCTTTTCAATGGTATGTAATCGAACTGTGCAATGCCACACATGGATAGAAAGGCAGATGTTATGTGTATAATGTCAATTTCATGCTAGTTGGTTTCAAGTGCACTGAGTCAAAAGCCATAAAATAACCCATAAACATTTAGACTAAACTTAATATGGTTTTTCATGTCAATAACCTAACATTAGACACATAATAAACATAAAAACGATGTACACACATGCCACAGAACACAAAGACTAAAATCTCTGCATGTAAATGGATGGTTTGTACAAGAGGGTTGATAGCTAAAGTGTGGAGTAGTGGTTAGAGCACCCAGCCATGTCTTGTTCCACTATCGAGGTTGTGGGGATGGGGACTGGTTATCACGGTTGTGGTGATGGGGACTGGTTATC
>JACXGK010006451.1:0-15314 GCA_016801125.1 Novumbra hubbsi
GTGCACTAAACAGTCAACAGTGTCAACCGGCGTGCACTAAACAGTCAACAGTGTCAACCGCCGTGCACTAAACAGTCAACAGGTTCATCCGCCCTGCATCGGCACCTATCACCCACAGGAGCCACATTCAGCACCAGAAAACTGTCACTCAGCACAGCCAGAAGAGGTTTGGTCCCCCTTTTGCGCCTGATTCCTCTCTAGGTTTCATCCTACAATCCGGCCCCCATCTAGAGCTTTTCTTAGCCGCCTTGCTTCAACCCTGTTGTTGTGTGCTCAATGAGGTTTCAGGCTGGGTGTTTCTGTAACAGCACTTTGTGGCAACTGCTGATGTAAAAAGGGCTTATAAATACATTTGATTGATTGAACCGGAGCCTGTGGCCCTGACGCTTTTCACCGGGGCCTGTGCAGGCGCAGACAAGAACCAGAGCCTCCAGTGTCACCTCCGAGAGGCTCCATGACACACTGGGACAAAGGGATCCGTTGGCTGAAACACAGGAACACAGATGCTGACAGTGTTTAGTTCGGACAACTCTTAAATGACTTGTTCATTTCCCGTCCGTAACTCACCGTGCTTCATTCCGCCATGCACATCCTCTGATAATTCTTCAACTCCAGTACCCCAGTGTGTGTGTGTGTGTGTGTGCGCGTGCTGGCTTGCTTATGTGTGTGTGTGTGTGCGTGCGAACACACAGAGACAAACAGATACAGCAATGCCTTTAGAACCTAATGCTGTGTAGAATAAAAATTAAATTAAACTGTCCAATAAAGTGTTTAGTATTTTGGAGCTGCCATTAAGGAACAGGAACACCTGCAACATGGGTTGTAATCAGTCCCACGGCTCATCCTGCAAAAACTCTCCATGAAGCCTAAAACATCCGAAAATATACTTAAAGATAAAAAGGGTTAATTAAGGGTTCCTAAACTGTCCCATCAAGAACTAAGATAAAGAACCACCAGGAACTAGAAACTGTTGTCCCTGGTTCTCATAGGTTCTACATGGCTTGCAGTGGGTTCAGCATGCAGTGGATTCAGCATGCAGTGGGTTCAGCATGTAGTGGATTCAGCATGCAGTGGGTTCATCATGCAGTGGGTTCAGCATGTAGTGGATTCAACATCCAGTGGGTTCAGCATGCAGTGGATTCAGCATGCAGTGGGTTCAGCATGTAGTGGATTCAGCATGCAGTGGATTCAGCATGCAGTGGGTTCAGCATGTAGTGGGTTCAGCATGCAGTATGTTCAGCATGCAGTGGGCTCTACATAGATGTTGATTGATTTGGTTATAACAAAAGACAATAAACTGATTTAAATACCACATCCACCAACTAAATTAGGTGTTTTTCTTTCTCCAGTTAAGATGTTTGAGGTGGTCATTTGTTGAAGACTAACTTGTGGGATGTATTGAATGCAATGACACACAGTTGGCAAGCCAGTAAAAATATTACTTATAGATCAGATGTGGCTTGTAAACCAGCAACAGCCTTGCAAAACATACTGTAATTTAAAAGCTGAAATGCATAACGAGGAAAACCACTCCACAGTTTGCCCCGACAGAATTGTTCTCTCTGATGAAATGGAGGACCGGTGCCCAATGTACAAATGGTAAATTAATAACAGTTCATGTTATGGAGTCCCATTGTGTGATGGTTGTTTGAAGTTTCTTCTTTGTTGCAGAAGGCATTCCAAGGATATCCATATATGTTCCGACCAGGGATATTTCCCAGACTGGGTCAAGGTAACCAAACAATCTCTTAGATCACGACTGATTCTATAATGCACAGCATTTCAACATCAATTCAAGGAACAAACCTTCCAAATAAATGATTGATCTTGTTAACAGTACGTCAGTAAACATCACCTGCTATCGCCTGTCTGAGCCTGAGTACAGCAAGAGCAGTAACAATAGTCTATCTGGCAGGGCCCCTTGATGCATTTACTTTGTTGCGTATCATTTGTGCACTTAGGCCCTTAAAGATACAATTAACTGGAGCACCAAGTTGACTCGGTCTGGGTTCTCACAGCAAGTTCTGGATATAATATATACAACGATATACAAGAGTAGCAGGACCATCCAGATTGTTGTCAGCGTCCGTGGTGGTATGGGGGTGCATTAGTGCACATGGCATAGGTGACTTGCAATTCGGGATAGGCACCATAAATGTTGAACAATGCGTACAACATATGCTGCCATCCAGGGAAGGAAGGGATCATGACCTGGGACGGCCTCCAGTGGTAACAGAGCCTCCTGACTGACTCGCTGCTCCCTGAGTGGCTGACTGCCAGGACTGGGGGTTACTGACAGAGCTCAATGACTGACGATCTGTCCTTGGATACCGGAGCAGCAACATTTACAAAACCCATTACAGCAATCGGAAGTATAAGACAATTGCCATAATCTGACTGAATACACAGAAGAGGAAGTGTAGGAGGGAGGGAGAAAGGGAGGGAGGGAGGGAGAAAAAGAGAAAGGGTAAAAGGTAGAAAGACTAAGTGAGTGAAGGAATGTGTTAGCTTGGAAAAAGTAAGGTAAGAGAGAGAGAGAGAAGCTCTTCAGCCCTGAAGTTACATAGCTGATGTAGTTGATGTAGCTGATGTAGTTACTGATGTATAATCTTACGCCGGTGAGTCACAGTTAAAGCAAAGAGGTTTTTCATGCCCATTCCTGACCTTTTGGTTCTCCTCTCACTGGACCAGCACAAAAGCACCAGTCCGGCATTGACATGTTAATGCGGTGCCGTTCTGTCCTTTCTCAAAGCTCTCCCAAGAACAAGGCTTAATGTCACAGAACTTGAAGTCCCTTTAAGGATTATTGGAAATATCACATCTATAAATATACTGGGTCCAAAACACAACGTCAGAGAGTTTGTCAATCCAGGATTCAATAACCTGCCACTGTAGAAAGCGAGAATCCTGTTGAACGAAAATAATTATTTTATGGAAGACTGACAGCTTTAAAAAAAAAACTGCTAATTGCTTTAAAAGTGCAATTAGATGGTATTTGCCCAAAACACACCTTAACAAATCAGAAGCAAGACAACAAAAGAATGTTCAGAGATCAAGAGGCCCGTTCTCTCCTTCTTTAGGTCCCCAAATGTGCACTATAGGAATGCTAAGCGTGTCCCTAAGAAGATTAGGCGATTCTTCGATACTGCAAAGGTCGTTCTCCAAACGTGCCAAAGGACCCCTGCAGATCAAAGACTGAATTGTGACTTTCTCATCATTAGCTGTGGCTTATCCCGAAAGGCCTTCACCCGTTCATACCAAGCCCTCGTTCCTCATTACCCTAATGCTGCCCCAGAACTGGGTTCAAGTACTATTATACATTCCTCAAACACTTCCCGGGAGATTTAGCCTGGCTGCAGGGTAGATGGGGTTGGCAGTGTTGGGACAACTCTATTGGTTCCAGTGAACCAGACAGGCTCAATCACAACTAACCGAAAAGGATTTTGAATAGTATTTAGATCCAGGCTGTCAGTGCAGCCCTCACATCCGAAGGAGTTTGGAAACATTGTGCAGAGCCCGGGAACAGGATGTGAGCTGTATCCCCTCCTCCAATAAATGGGCCTCTTCTCCTACTTTCTCTTGGTTATTGAAAAGCACAACAGATTTGACCCTCACTCACTCCCTCTAATGTGGATTGTGGACATGAATGCAGGTTACAGACGGGCAGTGACACACACATCCACGTGCTTCCATGTCACACACCTCTCAGCGGAAACACAACCACCAATCACTACTGTCCTAGTTCCAAGCGGGACATGCTCAAGCTGCAGATGTATGGAAAACACATGACGTGGAGGAACCGAAAGGGGAGAGAAGAATGAAGGCACACAATAACTCTCATGCTGGTTCTGATCACGGAGCTTTTTCATTTCTATTCATTCCCTTTGTTTACGATGCTTCATGTGAATTTGTTAACATTCTTCTGTTGGTCCTCTGCCTTCTGGTAAGCATTAATGTGTGCCGTTGCTTGCCAAGAGGGTTATAGGCATATTTATACACTTATGGCTCTTTATCAAAACAAAGAGGGCCATCTGGAGCCAAACATTTACAGTATATATTGTTTGTGAAATAGAAATAATTGCCTCAGATATGGGGCATGTTGCAGGGGGAGTGCAATTAGTATCCGGCACAGTCTCAAGGGGAGGCGAGGCAGTTATCCGCCCCCCATACTTTTATCCAAACAAGCTCCCCATTGGTTTACAGTACCCCATTAATTCACTAGCAACAAACCACCTCAATCCACTACCATAACAATAAAAGAAATGGAGCCAACCTGGAACGTTGATTTACCAGTTAAATAACTGCCACAGTTAAAATACTTCTTAAAGCGAAATTGTCAGATAGGCCAGCTGCTTAATTTTGAATTGTACTGAATATCGCGGACAATGGACACCAACCGATCGCGGAAAAATGTATAGCATCCGGTATTCTATGGGTTGAGTAAATTTGCTCAGGGAGAGGCCGGGCCAGCTGTGTTGAGTGGGTCATAGGTTCATGTCATGAGAGGTACATACACCATTGGTAAAGGAGGGCAACTGGGAAACAACACCTGTACTCAGTTTGGTCAACAGTCCAATCTATCTCCCCGTCGCCCCACACACAATGCTATCGCTACCTGACCGGGAACCATACAGCTCTTATCGGTTACTCTGAGTGTACCCATTGTAGACACTTAGCCGCTCTGTCCCACTCGGACAGGCTGGGTTCCCCTAAGAGGAACAAGGAGGTCAGAACACTTCACCAAACAGGCTGTGTGTTTTGGGTTCCCACATGGAACGGTCATGCGGTTGTGTGTGAGAGCACCAGCACACGTGTGTTTGGGAGGAGGGGGTTCCTTTTTCTGGAAATGTGACAACATGACGAAACTTGTTTTTTTAGGTGCAATGTTGATAATGTATTAGAATAGATAACTGTGATGTGTCGTAGTCATTATGAGTACATTGCAATTATTTTTTGTTTCAGAGTAAAGTTGTTATTATCTTAAAGAGTTGTAAGAAATGAAAGAGAAAAAACATTGTTCAAAAAAACAATTCATCATCAAAGATTGAATTGGGATGGCCAGGATTTTTACAATTCTATAAGTTCATAAATGTCATACTGTGATTTGATTTCAAACACTGCTTACCATACGTCTGTAGCAGAAGACAATAAAGCTGAAAATAAATGTGTTCCCCATTTGAAAAGAGGAATTGTTTTGGAGAATACATTATTATTATTACTTTTAGTACAGATATAAGAAAAACAGGAAAAAAACATGACCGTAAAACTACAATATCAAAGCATATTTTCCCCCTTATTTCCCCCCTTAACCTCCTGAATCACCAATATGTATAAGTCAGGTTCTCAGAGAAGGAATCCAGCCCAGCCTGCTACAGTCCTGCCATGGATGAGCCAAGCCCAACTGTGACTTCTGAGTGTGTGTGTGTGTGTGATTGGGCCCCAATGGATGCAGAACCGATGCCTGGCCTACCTTGAATAAATCTCTCCACTACGGTTAAGAAAGAGCAGAGACTGGCAGTGACCTTCGGTTCACACTGTTACCAAGGCAGCAGGCCCCACACACACACACAGGCACCCACACACACACACACACAAGCCCCACACACACACACAGGCACGCACACACACACAAGCCCCTCACACACACACACACACAGGCACCCACACACACACACAGGCACCCACACAAGCCCCACACACAGGCACCCACACAAGCCCCACACACAGGCACGCACACACACACAAGCCCCACACACACACACAAGCCCCCCACACACACACAGGGACGCACACACACACAAGCCCCACACACACACACAGGCACGCACACACACATACAATACAAACAAAGACATGCATGTGTAGATACACACACACACCTCCACAGTGTTTCCTTTGGACAGTTTCTCCGTGCGGCATGTCAGCTGAACGTGCATGGCCTTCGCCAACGGTGAAGTGACAAAGCGCAGCACAGACATTACCAGTGGAACCGCTGACACAAACCTGGACACGGCTCCGACTTGGATTACCAAAACACATGCATCATTCACACACTCACAACCAGACACACACACACACATTCACTCACTAGCTGAAACCTCCCCTCGTTTACATTTCTTAAAGTAAAATGTCTGCAGTAATACTTTAGAATAAGATATGTCTTTCATAAGGGTCTAGAAAGGTTTCATAATGACGCTGTCAAATGCATTATAAACCATTTACAAATGTTATTACACGTTGGTCTAAATAGTGCAATAGCCAGTCAGTGCTTGCCAAAGAGTGAGCCAATATTTATCTCAAGTTAAGACAGAAAACGCCACGTATCACAATTTGGCATTAGGATGTGGTCCTCTGGGTGACCTCACTGCCATCACATGGATGTGTATATGATACTAGCACCAATAACAACAGCGTTGATATTAAGAATATTAAGGAGAGCGGTTGCCAACACGGACTCCCCCCGCAGAAGGAAACCAGCCAGGTGGAGGCATGTGTGGTGGGTGGATTTGCACCCGCATTGATCAGACTTATCGGTTTTTAACCGGACAATTAAATTGACATGCTAACGTATTAACCGTTTATAAATGCACTTACAAGTATGAGGTGATCCCTTATATTATTTAGACACAATAAAGCCACACATGTTTTGCAGTTATTTGTCGACTTTTGGGTGGGATGTGCTGGTACTGTCCCAGAACGTGGTCGGTCATGATGTGTCACATATAAAGGCTTATATGGTTAATAACTGGACGTACACATTGTCTCACTATCTGACCAACACTGAACAGCAATTATATGATTTTGACCAATGTGTTTTAACCATTTAGGAATGGTTTATAATTAATTTGACATTGTTACATACCCATTGAAAGCATGTTTATAAACCATTTGAAGATGCTTTACAAATGTAACTTAATCTGAAGTGTTCCCAATGTATTTATTTATGCATTGCTTTAATTTTACTTAATGTCATTAACTGACCTCGAGGTGAAAGCACCCTTCCCCTCATTAGACATGTGTCCTTTTCCAAATCCTATAAGAGAAGTAAAAAACTCTATTATTCAAGAAATCTTGGTAAAGATCAGATTCGAAAGGCAGAATGATAGGAGACTTTGTATGTATCTAAGACAATTTTGATGAACATTTTCATGAGTTAATTTAAACAGTTGAGGGCGTTTCAAAGTAACTGACAACAGTTTGTATACAATGGGATCCAAACATAGTCTGTGTGTCTTCAATGAGCAACTAGGGAGCGTCAATATAATGGATGTCGCTTTTTTTATTGCGTTTGGTTCATTCATGAAATGTTTTAATCGCATGAGGGCTTTTACTAAAGAAGTTAAGGCGCTGTTGACGTAAACCGTGATGGAGGACAGAGCCTGTCAGTGGAATGGAGATAAGGTGCCATATGAATCAGAGGTGTTAATAAAGAGGAAGAAGAGAATTCATCTCACTTGGGTGTCGCACCTCTTCCCAGCGCTGTGAAGCGTCATTCCTGACAGGCACCTGGCGTTCCGGGAGAAACAGAACACTACCCAGAGAGGATGATGGGAAACAGTCTGGAGTCACAGGGAGACGGGCGCCTCTACCTTCTTATTCTAATGTCTGTTTATCCAGGTGAATCTTGCAATCTATTTAGTCAGAGACCCTTCCCTCACTTAAAGCAGTAGTAGCCTGTAGTATAATGTTTGCCTTGTTCCAATATAGCTTCTGGCATTGTTATGCATTCATGGATATAGACAGAGGACAAAGACAAAGTAGATGTATTGCTGAAGGAGCTGTGGGCCAGACTTAAACTCATGCTGCAGCAGTACATGTACACCGCAGGCTTACACCACTGGGCCAAGTAGAAATAGTTTGTAGCGTGTGGCATTACTGAGCCGATGTTCTTCTAGCACACATGTATGTTATTTAACATGTATCAATAAATGTATAGTATTACAAATTACAGGGCCAATCACATAACAGGAAGGATGTAGGTCTTGGAAAATCCTTTGTAAACAGCAATGCCGCTTATTCAGGCATTTTTCTTGGATTGCAAGCCAGGGAACATAGACTGCAGTCATTGAAATATATCTTTCAATTACAATAGAACCGGGCCAAGCCTTCTGGGGCCCTATGGGTCAGCACCCACCTCTCTCTCCCTTCTCCCTGCTTCCTCCTTCCAACTTTCCCCTCGTGTCCCTGTGGCCCTCTGGGTTGGATACATTCTGAGGTTTGGCGTGACAGTGAAGGGCTCCAGCCTATTGTGGTATGCAGTACCATTACATACCCTGGTTGCTGCATTTCACAGAACGATGACTCTCGTTATTTTCTCACACCAAACAGAGGTAGCCGGTGAAAGGCAAGAAAGGTTTTATACGGCTGTTTTTTTATTTATATTAGTTTTATGTAACTTTCTGTCTTTGTTAATTTTTTGGGGATCCGTGTTTAATTAACTTCTGGGTTATGGGAGAGTAAAATGGCAAAATCAACTGACCTAAGGTTTACTAGATCCTTGTTAGATCCTTTTCTGAAAATGTATTTATTTATTTTAAAACATATTGTATCTGGCAGCATCTTGACGAGGCTTGTTGTGCTGCAGTCATAATGCTAGCATGCTAGCACTGTAGCTAATCCTGTAGTCCTTGTTGGTCTTCGTGTTTCAGCTGTGGTGGTTGTTGGTGGTCAGCCATAGTTCAGCCCAGTGGGCTGTCCAGCACATGTTCATTGGTCTCTGACCGTCAGCCCCCCCGTCTGAAAACTATCCCCCCAGCCCATTAGAATACAACTATTATTACAAATATATTTCAATTAGTTGTCAATACGAACTGCTGAGATGACATGGTGGTTTTAGCTACTACCACTAAGTCTTTAATAACCTTCATATGTTTAGTGGAAGTTCTGGTTAGGGGAGACTTCTCTCTCTGACTCTTTCTCTCTTATTTTGTCTAAGAAGTTGTGTGAATCAGATTACCTAGTTTTCTAGTTATTGTTCTATTAACCCACATACATTTTCTGTCAACCTGCCATATCACAGTTTTGTGTGGTATGCAACTTTGATTACAAACAATATTCCATAGCTGACATCTAAGTCCTTAATGTTGTTAGCTAAATCCATGTTTGCCATAACCCTTTTTATTTATTCTTGACCAGGATGTTAAAAGAGCAAAAAGCTCTAACTGTTTTTTATTAGAACAATAATTCATTGATTGAAGGGAGCAATACCTCTCTGCTGACAAATCCGTTCCATCCACATTGAGGACCCTCCTACTACACAACCATTTTAGAGTCCATCTGTTGTAAATTCAAGAATTGCACATGATTTAGAAACAATCTGTATGTCTTTTACATAATGTCCAAGGAGTTCCCCAGTCAAGGCATAGAGCTAGATTATAAAGCGATCAAAGTTCCCAGGATTAAAGTGAGCTCCATCATTGTAAAATGGAAGACGTTTGGAATCATCAAGACCCTTCCAAGAGCTGGATGTTTGGCCAAACTAAAAGTAAGACAGAGGTAAGCGGGCAAGAAGCGCCTTTGTCATAGAGGTGACCAAGAACCCAATGGCCATTATACCAGAGCACATCCCAATGACATACAGAACATGAGCACATCCCAATGACATACAGAACATGAGCACATCCCAATGGCATACAGGACATGAGCACATCCCAATGGCCATTATACCAGAGCACATCCCAATGGCATACAGGACATGAGCACATCCCAATGGCATACAGAACATGAGCACATCCCAATGGCCATTATACTAGAGCACATCCCAATGACATAAAGGACATGAGCACATCCCAATGGCATACAGAACGTGAGCACATCCCAATGGAATACAGAACATGAGCACATCCCAATGACATACAGAACATGAGCACATCCCAATGGAATACAGGACATGAGCACATCCCAATGGAATACAGAACATGAGCACATCCCAATGGCCATTATACCAGAGCACATCCCAATGGAATACAGGACATGAGCACATCCCAATGGCATACAGAACATGAGCACATTCAAATTAATTCTTAATGTCACGGCGCCTCCTGATGCCGTGCCTTCTCCTGATCACGTCGCACCCCGGCGTTCAACGTCACCGGCCTTTTAGGTGCCATCGTACTCGTATGTCCTGTTTTCCCATGTCCTGTGAACACACCCTTCCTGATTACCCGCCAGCTGCATCTAATGTAGTTGGCTACTTAATCCCCTGTGTGTCTTGTCTCTGTGTCCGTGATTGTTTCCTGTTATGTGTATATGGTCGTAGTCGTTTATACTACACCCTGGTAAATTCCAGTCAGAATAAAGAGCCTTTTTGAGCCAACCGCCTGCGCATTGGTCCGCTTCATACCTACGACGTGGGGAATCGGGAGCTGCTGGCTGTGTTCACTCACGCACTATGGCGTCCCGGAGGACATAGTGTCTGACCGGGGCCCCCAGTTCACGTCCCGAGTCTGGCGTGCGTTCATGGGCAAGCTGGGGGTTGCGGTCAGTCTTACCTCCGGGTTTCATCCCGAGGCCAATGGGCAGGTGGAACGGGTCAACCAGGAGGTGGGCAGGTTCCTGCGTGCGTATTGCATAGACCAACCGGCGCGGTGGGCGGACTTCCTGCCGTGGGCCGAATACGCCCAGAACTCCCTACGGAACGCCTCCACCCTCATGACTCCGTTCCAGTGTGTCCTCGGATACCAGCCATCAATGGGTCCGTGGAACGTGGAGTCCTCTGAGGTCCGGGTGGTGGGAGATGGTTTGAGAGGGCTGAGTCGGTCTGGCAATCGGCCCACGTTCACCTTGGCAGGGCGGCTCAGCGGCACAAGGCCGCTGCCGATCGTCGTCGCTCCGATGCGCCAGTGTACGCCCCGGGCGACCGTGTCTGGTTGTCCACGCGGAACCTGCCCCTCCGGTTGCCCTGCCGGAAGCTGAGCCCGCGGTATGTGGGGCCGTTTAAAGTCCTGAGGAGGGTCAATGAGGTATCGTATAGGTTGCAGTTACCACCTGACTATCGCATCCATCCGACATTTCATATGTCTCTCCTCAGGCCGATGGTGTCTGGTCCCCTCCAGGACGATGGGGTGAGCGGGACTCCCCCTCCTCCTCTGGACGTCGGCGGGACCCCCGCCTACACTGTACGGACAGTGCTGGACTCGCGGCGTCGGAGGGGGGGTCTTCAGTACCTCGTGGAGTGGGAGGGGTACGGTCCGGAGGAGCGCAGCTGGGAGCCCCACCTGCTCCACGTCCTCCGGGTCGGCCCCGGGGCCGCGCGTCAGGGGGGGAGTACTGTCATGGCGCCTCCTGATGCCGTGCCTTCTCCTGATCACGTCGCACCCCGGCGTTCAACGTCACCGGCCTTTTAGGTGCCATCGTACTCGTATGTCCTGTTTTCCCATGTCCTGTGAACACACCCTTCCTGGTTACCCGCCAGCTGCATCTAATGTTGTTGGCTACTTAATCCCCTGTGTGTCTTGTCTCTGTGTCCGTGATTGTTTCCTGTTATGTGTATACGGTCGTAGTCGTTTATACTACACCCTGGTAAATTCCAGTCAGAATAAAGAGCCTTTTTGAGCCAACCGCCTGCGCATTGGTTCGCTTCCTGAAACACCTCTGACACTTAAAGGGTTAATCAGTCTTTAGCAGTCCTTTGGTTACTCTCAAGCACTGTGTTGCCTTCTCTTTGACTAATCCTGTGGAGGCACATTCATTAACAATTGTGAACTTGTTTTCTTTTGAATGTTAGACCAGAATCGTTTTTTCTTTCTAAATGCAGTTACCGTCGCTTCAAAAAAGAAACTGACCATAGCTTCTCTATGTGTTAGTTAAGAGGGACAGTCTGAGGATGACACCTAACTATGAAGGGTTAACTATCAGACACCCAAGACCAACAGATGTTCCATAGGTCAGGAAAGGGCCCAGGGAACAACAACAGTGAAAAAACGTTACATAGAAGATGGAGAACAGCAGTGTGTGTGGAGTGTGTTGAGGTATTCAAGATGGAGAACAGCTGTGTGTCTGGAGTGCGTTCAGGTATTCACTGTGTTGAGGTATTCAAGATGGAGAACAGCAATGTGTGTGGAGAGCGTTCAGGTATTCACTGTTTTCAGATATTTAAGATGGAGAACAGCAGTGTGTGTGGAGTGTGTTCAGGTATTCACTGTGTTCAGGTATTCAAGATGGAGAACAGCAGTGTGTGTGGACTGTGTTCAGGTATTCACTGGGAAAGGAGAAGCAGTTGTGAAGTGTACAGAGAAGCTTCTCGGCTGAGGTAACAAAAGGACATACACATGTTCATGTTTCCTGTAGCATGTAAAGACCAGCACACTGAGCCAAGTCACAACTCAGCTATTACCATAAGAAAAATTCCTTGGCCAATAGGCAGCTTTCCCCAAAACAGATTTGTTTATCCGTATCACTGGGATACAACTTGGGGATTGCAGGAGGTTAAGGGTGAAGGAGTTAAAGGGCAAAGGTTATCTGGGGGTCCTGGAAGGACGCATGGCCCTCAAGGGGCATTTATAAAGGGTCTTTGGGGGAAAACTAGTCTACAAAGTTTAACATATAATACCATATACACTCGCACAAAACTCCCACTCCGCAACCACTCACTACATGACACACATGCACTACATGACACACACTCACTACATGAGACACACGCACTACATGAGACACACGCACTACATGAGACACACTTATTACATGAGACACACTTACTACACGACAAACACTCACTACATGACACACACGCACTACATGACAAACACGCACTACATGACACACACTCACTACATGACACACACTCACTACATGACACACACTCACTACATGACACACACTCACTACATGACACACACGCACTACATGACACACACGCACTACATGATACACACGCACTACATGAGACACACTCACTACATGAGACACACTCACTACATGACACACACTACATGACACACACTACATGACACACACTACATGAGACACACTCACTACATGACACACACTACATGACACACACTACATGACACACACATTTTACGGTGCACTCTCGCACGCTTGAGGCCCTGTTAATTCCCTGTGAGGCCATGTTTCCTTCATTAAGATATATTTCACTGGTGCAGGCATCCTGTTGCAGACTGTTTCAATAAGATCCCTATAGACTGTTGGCTCATTTATCACCAAGTGAAGTGCTAGTAAGCACTTAAAGCGGAGGGCAGGTGCTGAAACCTTTGTTTTAGCAAAGTACTTATTTCAGTACATTGTTTCTGTGATTTTATGGAGGTTTTCGTGATATTAAATGACTTGTTTTCCAAGAAATGCTATCAAATAGTTACACAGTGTTTTTTGTTTTTATTATTTGAATTGCAATAACATGTTTTTTCCAATTTGAAATGCCTTCATATAATATAGAACCATGTCACTACTGGTCATGGATTTTGTGATGATTTTAACAAAATAAGAAACTGTTGAACAAAATTCTTCTTTTATGAAATGTACCGACTATATTTTATTTTCTATTCACCTAATCTAATCTTAGAAAAATGAAACGTACGTTTGCAGGACCAACAAGGTCTCCTTTCACCAACATCTGAATTGTAATTTCTGGCGTAAATATTCATCCCAGTTTCCCCCCGCTGGTCCCATTGGGTCTCCCACATGACATTTAAACCAGTATTTTCTGCAGTAATTCAGCCAGTCGATTGGATCTTGCACCCCAATTAAACACAGGACGCATTGTTTGATTGACAATGTATAGCAATACAAAATGTGCAATGACAAACGCTGTATTGTGAACTTCGAAAGAGCACAGAACCGTCCCAGGAACAGTCCCTGATAGACTTCTCTACCTCACAAAAGCCTTTCAGGCAACAGTACCTTCATGTCACTACTTGTACTCAAGCTGTCTTGCAGAAGCATATTATTAATTCTCATTATCTTGACATGGAAAATACATTTCGTTGTTTGATTTGTGCTGCTCTTTTTTTAGCATAGTGGGCTTGTTGAAAAAGTCAAAACTTGTTCTAATCCCACCCGCAGACAAGTGTGTGTATGGCTAGACAGTGTGTGTGTGTGTGTGTGTGCGCCTGAGTGTGTAAAGTGCAGATAAAGTAAGTTTCAGGTGGGGCCTCTTTGTTTAGGCACCTGGGCTAAATGCATGGAATCCACCCACTCTGGTTGAACTTGAACCTGCTGACACCCCCCCACAACCCCCACCCAATAGTATTCCTCGCCTGGCCCAGGTGCTTTCGCCACGAGGCAGCGGTAAACCAATGAGTGGAGCGCCTCCAGGGAGCTTCCCGACAGGCCAACCCTCCCCACCAGTACCTGTCTGGGCCTCTGTTTCCCTCTCTTCCTCGCTCTTCTCCAGGCCTCCACGTAATGACCCCTAAATGAGCTGGCGGTCCCAGCTGGCGGTTCTTCTAGCTTGTCCGGGGGGCTTGGTGAGTGAAAGGAAGGTGAATGGGTACTAGTGAGACGCAGTAACTCTCCAAAAGACAATTTCAGCTACAGCGCCCAGGACATAAAGATCTTCTGACCCTGGTCAAGGCTCAAATTGGACAGTTCGAAACCAGACACCAGCATCGCTCCGCAATCACAGACGAAAGCTGGGCAAGCAAAGCATTGCGTCTACACGTTCTGTTTTTCTCATGTCTTTATTACTAAACACACAGGAAATAAAATCAGGTTCCGCTTCCATTTTTGTGGAATGGAGTCCCCCACAATTATGCAGAGCTAGACAGACGGAAATAACAGCCTGTAACAGTTACATACAATACCAACATAAAACTCATAACTGCTGTTTTCTTGTTGTACACAAGTTTGAGAGTCACAGCGTAAGTTGCAGGTCAAAACATTTACAGCTCCCAGTTAATAAGCTGTAGATGTTTTGATGGTTTTAACATCATCCAAAATTACTAATTCCCATAATTACAAATCTTGTGTAGCTCATTCTAGAAGGAGCAGAGTACTGGAGAACATTTTACCTAGCTCAGTGAGGGACAAATGGAAAAATTAAGTGGAATGTTTTTGACGGATGCACAGAGAAAATGAGGGGTAGGGGAAGGTCTCAATCCAGTTGTCTGACAGAACTGGGAATGGATAGAAGCATGTGTGGACCTCTAATTCACAAGCTGGACCGGCTGATAGGCCGCGTGAAGAGATTGAGTGATACCCGGACAAAGACAGTGACATTGGGAGCAGCAGACAACATTGGCCAGCTCCAGTGCACGCATAAATGTCCACACACACACCACATAACAAACACACATTCGGCAATGATATAGAAAGTGGGGCCAGGGTACGTTTGTTAAATGATATAGAAAGTGGGG
>JACXGK010006451.1:15414-28946 GCA_016801125.1 Novumbra hubbsi
GTTTGTTAAATGATATAGAAAGTGGGGCTAGGGTACGTTTGTTAAATGATATAGAAAGTGGGGCTAGGGTACGTTTGTTAAATGATATAGAAAGTGGGGCTAGGGTACGTTTGTTAAATGATATAGAAAGTGGGGCTAGGGTACGTTTGTTAAATGATATAGAAAGTGGGGCTAGGGTACGTTTGTTAAATGCTCCATCCTCAACAATGCTGAAATTATTCATGCAATAACGTCAATTTAAAATAACAACCCATGCCTACCCTGCTAAATTACTTACTGAGTCTCAGCATACTAAAATAATTTTAAACTACCTCAGCCCTACTCTGAAAACACAAATCCTGACACACACTCACAAGCGCGCATGCGTTAGGGCAGTATAAACCAAGACCCCCTGTTTACTGCTTGCCTTAATGACCACAAACACACTTGTGAGAGTGGATGGTTCTTATGTCTGCTCCTTCCCTTGCATGTGCGTGCATACGTTTGCATGGAGCTACAAAATGTTTTGATGTTTGTTTACTGAAGACGGACGTCATTTGGTGAAGCATTAGCAAAGGTATGCAGTTGAAACAGAGGATGAGAAGATAAGTATTTCACAAGATCAGTTAGGTTTTAAAGAAAAAGTAAGTTTTCTATTAAACATGTGTCTCTTCATTTATTCAAACTCTTCACTTTTGGAGCAAAATATAAAACCAAACCTCACACTATCAAAGGTACACAGTTGCCAAATAGTAACATCCAATTCCACCCTTTATTAAATCAAAGAACAATGCATCCCCCTGACAAACCCTGACCCTACTGGGATTATGAGGGGTCTGGAGGGGGTGAGATGTCTGAGGTAACTTCTAGTCATGTGTAATATCCTTTTTAAAACTATTTGGATTCATTTGGCACCATTAAATGTAATAGTAATAGTAAATGAAATGTTATTAAATGGATTTGCGCCCAACATAGCCCCTTTTGGTTTGTTAAGTTGTAGTGGCTTAACATTCTAAACAAATGTCAGAAATAGTTACAAAAAAGAATGATGCTCTGGTCCCGTGGAATATAATTGTGAGTGGACCCCCATCTATCTGCCCATGACGCTTAGAACTGGACCGGTCCAGGAGAAAACAAACTTTTAGATGAAGGAGGAACTAGACCTGAAAAAGAACAGCAAACTACTTGTTTCAATGAGAAAACGCACATTTCACAGGGCTTTGGCTTGTGGTCTGGATCTTACCACGCCTGTACAGCTCCGACCCGACGGGCCTTTCAAGGCGATAGCAGGCATTCCCGGGAGGCGGGCCTCTCGACTCACGATCCCTTGGGATGAGCAAGGCTCTAGCGGGACTCCCTTAAAGAGGGTTTACGTGAGTGTACTTGTGGATGAGTGTGTGTGCATCCATTCATGCATCCATCTCAGTGTGTGTTCCTGCCTTCATTGGACTGTATCTTCTCCACAGACTGACTGTGACTCAATGCCTGGAGACACAGAGACCATTACCACGCCCCCCTGTCCTGTCTTATTTACATGAGATTTGATTAATACGCCGTGTATTCGCAGTGAGAAGCACATTCAGAGGGGCGGGAAACAAGGACCTGTAATCTCCAATCAAGTAGCATTGGTTTCCCACCATTGGTCTTGAGACTTTGACACAGTCTGGGGGGGGGGTTGGCAGGGATGCAGGCGCATGTGATAATGTAAACGTGATAATGTAAACGTTGGCAAACAAATGGAACCAGCTGGTCAATGAAAAGACCTCTGTCTCTATATTCACACACACAATAGATACTCACATGCAATAGTGCACACACACACAATCATAGAAGCACTATTAACAAATATGACATTGGTTAGCTCAAGAAGGAGACAGAGCATTACAATTAACTTTTTCATTTTCAGGAGTTGCTCAACTCCTCGCGTAAACAGTGTAGTGCACCAGACAAGTACATTTCACTCTAATGGATGGGTGCACTTATCTCAGCTTAAAGAGCTGATCTCCTAGAAATGTCATTACGAAGGTGTGGCACATAATTGTCCTCGGTTACTATAAATAAGCACCATATGGGTTCGCATTGGGTACAAAAGAAGGCATTGCGTCATAAGGGTTCGCATTGGGTACATAAGAAAGCATTGCGTCATAAGGGTTCGCATTGGGTACATAAGAAAGCATTGCGTCATATGGGTTCGCATTGGGTACATAAGAAAGCATTGCGTCATAAGGGTTCGCATTGGGTACATAAGAAAGCATTGCGTCATATTGGTTCGCATTGGGTACGTAAGAAAGCATTGCGTCATATTGGTTCGCATTGGGTACGTAAGAAAGCATTGCGTCATAAGGGTTCGCATTGGGTACATAAGAAAGCATTGCGTCGTAAGGGTTCGCATTGGGTACATAAAAAAGCATTGCGTCGTAAGGGTTCGCATTGGGTACATAGGAAAGCATTGCGTCATAATGGTTCGCATTGGGTACATAGGAAAGCATTGCGTCATAAGGGTTCGCATTGGGTACATAAAAAAGCATTGCGTCATAAGGGTTCGCATTGGGTACATAAGAAAGCATTGCGTCATAAGGGTTCGCATTGGGTATAGATTTGAGAGGTACGGCCAGCTGGAACTTTTTGGGTTAAAAGCCTTTGCCCAATCATGGAAAACCAGATTGGTTTCACTTTGAGATTTCATCCTGAAACCTTTTAGTTCCTGGATTTACATTTTTAAGTGCAAGGCAACCTGAATTGGCATTTGATCATTGAGATTAACATTTATGCCGCTGGCAACTGTGAATAGATAGATAGTAGATAATGTTCAGTCAGATAATAGTAACGCCGGAAAAGCTTCAACTTGGAACCGGCCCAAATTCATAAAAAATTCCAATGGTAACATCACTCATCAGCTTGAAAGGCCTCCATCCACACAATTGAATTGTTAGTGTTAAAGAGGTGTAGCTGTTGTTTATCACAACCGATTTTCCCTGGAAGAGGCATTCAGGGCATGCAGAAGGTATAACCCACCTCCGGCCACAGTGGATCCCTGCAAGCAGGCGTTCCACGGGGCAGGCGTTCCACGGGGCTGGCGTTCCACGGGGCTGGCGTTCCACGGGGCAGGGGTTCCACGAGGCAGGCGTTCCACGGGGCAGGCGTTCCACGGGGGCAGGGGTTCCCCGGGGCAGGCGTTCCACGGGCAGGCGTTCCCCGAGGCAGGCGTTCCCCGGGGGAAGGGATTCCCCGGGGCAGGCGTTCCACGGGACAGGCGTTCCCCGGGGGAAGGGATTCCCCGGGGCAGGCGTTCCACGGGACAGGCGTTCCACGGGGCAGGCGTTCCATGGGGCAGACGTTCCACGGGGCAGGCGTTTCAATGGGGCTGGCGTTCCACGGGGAAGGGGTTCCACGGGGCAGGCGTTCCACGGGGGAAGGGGTTCCCCGGGGCAGGCGTTCCACAGGGCAGACGTTCCACGAGGCAGGCGTTCCACGGGCAGGGGGTTCCACGGGGCAGGGGGTTCCACGGGGCAGGCGTTCCACGGGGCAGGTGGTCCACGGGGAAGGGAGTTCCACGGGGCAGGCGTTCCCCGGCCGTGACTGCTTTTCATTATGGGCACTCCCTCATTCCCTGCAGTGAAATTTGCTATCTGTCATGTGACCCGCCTGGGTTCCATTATAGCTCGCACATCCACCCCTCCACCCCTCCAGTCCTCCAGTCCTCCAGTCCTCCGTCCGTGGCGGAGGGGAGGTAAGGGGGATGATGGATGGGGTTTCACCCAGTGTATCGCTCCTTAAGCCCAGGCCTTGGCCTCTGTTTATTTGCGCAGGCCTGGGCTCAATGTGAGGCAGCCATTTCCCGCTGGCGTGTCCCATGTGGGGTTTCCGGGGGGAAGAGGCTGATATTATGAGCGAAGTGACTGCTTATATAAAGCTAGGGAGCTTTATATAAGCTATGGTGCTATGGAGCTATGATCCAGTTGTGGCCTCAGGCTGTTTGATGTTTTAACGTATTTACACTTCTGTACTGATATGGTCTGCTAGAAAGCTATTATGCATCAAATTTTCCAGTGCAATCTATAATAATCAAAAGTAGAAACCCATAAGTGAAGATTGTAACTGTAACTGGGTTACAGTTCACTGGTTCCTCTGTGGGACTCAAACCACGACAGCATGATCTATCAACTGACACACAGGGTACATACTACCATAAATGAAAACAAATGACCACCACCTTTTCAAAGTGACATTGGTCCATCCTTTCTGCAGTACTGCTCTGTGCTGAGAACCTCAGTAACAGAGAAACACACACACAACCAGCAGGACGGGCCCCAGTGAGCCCCAGTGAGCCCCAGTGGGCCCCAGTGAGCCCCAGTGGGCCCCAGTGAGCCCCAGTGAGCCCCAGTGAGCCCCAGTGGGCCCCAGTGAGCCCCAGTGAGCCCCAGTGGGCCCCAGTGAGCCCCAGTGGGCCCCAGTGAGCCCCAGTGGGCCCCAGTGGGCCCCAGTGGGCCCCAGTGAGCCCCAGTGAGCCCCAGTGGGCCCCAGTGAGCCCCAGTGAGCCCCAGTGGGCCCCAGTGAGCCCCAGTGGGCCCCAGTGTGCCCCAGTGAGCCCCAGTGAGCCCCAGTAGGCCCCTGGGGGCCAGAAAACTCCTCGCCGCCACGAGTCAACTGACGCAGCACAGCGAGGATAAGTGATCCTGTGACTGTCAAACATCCGCCTACTGAACAGATGACTCAACCTTCCTCCACCCTCCTCAGCCTCATTCATTCTGACGCCTGTACTACATCTCTTACTCCCTCTCTCTCACACAAACCTCCCTCCTCCTCCCATCCACCACAGGGAGATGGCGTTGACCCGCTTGCTGGGTTGAGGCTCTTCCCAGATGGACCAGGACAGGCGCTACTCTGTTGCCCTAGTCTGGTATGATGGAGTGGGGTTATCAGGTTAGAAACCTCCTGGTTCTCCTGGGATCCAGCACGGGAGTCTGGAGGAATAAAGGCGTTCCGGTGTTGTGAACACAGCAGGACTGCTTGGAGGGTGGTGAGCTGGAGAACGGCTTCTTCCTCTGCTTTCCTTCACCTTGGGGATTCGTCTGACTGGCTGAGCAACAGTGAGAGTGAGGGGTAATTAATCCTCAGATAAGTCCTGGAACTGGACAGTACACGAATGCCCATTCAAAGGATTAGAGTTTAAATGCAAAAGGTCCAAGCACAGAGAGTTACTGTCTGGATAAATGATAGTAGTCTTGATGCACATTATTCTTGCGGTATTGGACTGTAGCAAACTTTTGAATACTGGTTGGATGCTGTGACTGACATACCAACCTGAGACATACACTCCTTAGAAAACTATACAGGAATGATGGCTTGAAACACACACAAACACTGTATTTCTGACCTTGATCGACTTTTTACAATATGGGTTTAGGGTTGCAAAATTGTAGGAAATCAGTGAAGCAGCCATTAATCGGAAAACATACCCAAGTTAAATACTTGCCAACGTCAAAGGTCCACAGATTCAGTGGCAAATACATCAAGCGAGAAACTGAAAATGTGACGTTAAAACAGGGTAAACATTTGGACACATCGTTATACCTGTGTACAAATGTGGTAGAGACACGACAGAAGGACAACTTGTCAAGGGCAAACATTTACATAAAAGCTAAACTTTATGTCAAAAAGACATTCAGAACGTGTGATTCATAATAACCCTGTGCCAGTGGTTCACTGAGAACGTGTCCATTATTCTCCAAACAACATTCCTCTGCCTTGGCGTCAGTCAACTGCCTAAACACACTCAATACACTTTGTGAGTTACCACAGTGGCTGGCTCTTAAAAGAGTACTCAAGACTAAGAACAATCGCCGTTAGTATTCACACACACACACACACGCACACACAGCAAGGATCAACCAGCTGTGAAAAGAAAGTCCACACTAGTAAGAGTTGCTCAACTTTTTCCAAAATACACTTAACTAATCTGCTTGATCTAGCAATTTATTGACGATGAAAACTTCAAAAGCGCTGAAACTTGACCCGTATGCGTCTTCACAACCATGGCCAGCGAAGTTTCCATGAGCGAGGGGGTGGAGGGGTTGTGTGACGGGTGGAGGGGGTGACGGGTGGATGGAGCTTTATTGCCTGCGTTGCCTTGGTATAAAACCTAATTCGTTCTTGATGACAACTCATGGCTAGACGCGAAATGAGAGATGCATAATTTTGCCTCCCGCTCAACTGCCTATTTTATTAGCTGTTCCTGTGTGACAGGGCTATTTGAAACCCTCTGTCACACACACACACACACTCACTCACTCACAAAGCCCACACCCACGCACACAACGAACCAAAACATTTTACATTGCCGGCTGGGAATGTATTCCTCTTTCTAAGAGGAATAGTAGAGGCCTATGCTTCGGCTGAATACCTCATTGCTCATGAAGAGGCCTCCTCTTATGATAGTAGGTGTACAAACCACAACCAAGAGTGAGCTGGACAGAAAGTGGTTTTATTTAGGAGCGTCTGCTAAATACCTCAAAAGTAAAAATGTAAGAGCAAACCAAACCGTTACCTGGAACCAAAAGGGAACTCTTCTGGAAGGGTTTGCAAATACTGACAGCCGAAGAGCACTTAAGAAACACCCCATGTTGAAACCATAAGTCATCTGCTGTTAGACGGGTTCCCTCCAAACATCATTAATATGCAGCAATACATCACTGTATTTGGCAATCTATTCTAAGTGGTGCAGGACAATGGATAACCGACACACTTAATTACATGACAATAGAGTACGATAGCCACAACACTAGGCCCCCACCTCAGTCACTCCCCACCCAAGGCAAAGCCTTCCTGGGTATCAGAGAGTAGGTCCCTCCCTTTCCGCACCCAGCACCCGACAGCCAGGAATTTAATCTGCCCAGGGGCCCCCAGGCCCCAAATAGATCCCCGTTGCCCGTGGGGCCCAACGTGTGTGTGTCTGGAGAACCACCAGCATCAGCAGGCTTCAGTAGCGCCCGGGCTGCAGCGAGACGCCGGGGGTCTCAGGTTACTCTTTCAGCTCACGTCCCGACCGGTCGCATATCCCCTTCATAGTGCACTGCATTTGACCAGACCCCATAGAGTCTGTGTCAAATGTAGGGCATTACGTAGGGTACAGGATGCAATTTGGAGACAGCCTGGGTCAATAATCGCCTCCTGGTTTCACTTAGCTTGCCGTTTCATTATTAAAGATTTATCACGGGCCTGTTCGCCATGTTTCATCTCGCATAAGGGCCGATTCGTAGCCTGCAATCATGGCCTGGTGACACAGTCGGTGCCCGGTGTTCCCAGAGCAGAGGGCTGCAGACTAGAGACACGGGAAAAGACGCCAACGCTACGGTTGCGGTTGCGAGCTACTGGCACTCCCTTAGGTAGACTGGCAACTCTCGGAAAGCCATCATATTGGCACAGAGTAAAACCTGCCAACCAAATGGGAGGAAACAAAGAGATTTGATTTGGCTTCGATGACGGGCCAGAGACAGGACTGAAGATGACGGGCCAGAGACAGGACTGAAGATGACGGGCCAGAGACAGGACTGAAGACCAACTGTTCGGTATAACTGTAGTGTCCACCCAAACACTAACTGTCCATTTAGTTATATCACAAAGCTTTTCTAATCTGATCTAGACGATTCGAACACAGTTCTCCTTTATCCCTTATCTCTCCCTGTCAAAAAAGTAATTGTTACCTTATCTAGAGCAATGCGTTTTTATTTCGACAACACCCCATCTTATATTATAACGTTTTCATTATAATTGTAGAGAAACAACCCAGACATTCAGACATCATTGTGTGTGTGAGTGTATGTGCTAACAGACAGAATAACGGCGTAGAGCTTGAAGGCTCTGTTCTATTGATATTGATGTTCCGGGCCCCTAGAGGCCCCGGCCCAGTTGTTACACCACCCACCGGAAGCCCAGAGAAACAGGGATATCATGTGGGAAGCAGTGAGGAACGCGAAGAAAGCTTGGATACGTCCTCGATTACCATAACAGAATTAGCCCAGGACGAACAAAGAAGGTATTAGCGCAACCACGGTGGCATTTGGAGAAGATCCATCTGCCTTTCTTCTCTCGCAGCTAAAGAAAAGGATCTTCCCTTTGTTTGCCATTCATTAATCATGCAGGATTTCCACTCGGAGCTGAAATCCACAGAGATACACATGTGCACAAACAAAGACACACACGCTGAGGTTCACGCAAGACAGAACGTACACAGACTATTTGCACATTTAAACACACATACACATAAACAGGCTCTTACTTGTTCGCCCTCTCTCAGAAACATAACAGACAGACAAGCTGAATGACAGACAAAACTGCCTATCGGAGTTATGCAGATGTAATCCTCACTAACACTGTCAGCACCATGGTTGTAGGTGTTTAATGGGAGGGGGGGTTTCATCTTTTGTGCTGCAATTTTGGCAAGTCTCTCGTGGAAAATAGATGTTTTTATCCCTGCAGGATATTTTTTTGCTGTCTTTCTACCTCTCTTCTAGACACACTATGCTACTGTGTTCATTCTCCTCCGCCAGTCTGATATTGTCAGAGTGGTAAGCGGATGTTATACCGCCAGCAGACTGGAACCGGGACCATCCACCCCCTTTAGACCAGAACCCCAATGACACCCAAGTCCTCCAAATGAGGCCAACGTTTCCAGGATCCATGTCAGGGCTTTACTATTATGTCTTCAGGTCAGAGAATTACACAAAGGTGTTTGTGTATGTGTAGTACATCTCAGTACTGTGCTTGGCTTCACACTGATGTCCAGATTAGGGCTTGAACAGCGCAGAAGCTGTGATGTCAGATGGGATCCTGGTGCCGGGTGCCACAACACGGGGGTCTGTCATGATGTGGACCGGTTCTGTGCCTCACCCACCCTGGTAACCTAGTAACACACCGGCACACATCTGCCAGAGACACGACACTGCTGGATACTTGTAGGTAACAGGGCTGTAATCTGTAATATTTACTTTACTTCTTTTTACTACAAAACAAGGCTAAAGTTCATGTTATTGTTAGTGTCTTTACAGCTGTCTTGTTCTCAAAATGTATGAGACTGGCTAGATGAGCAATGGTAGAAATATGACAGGTTTGGTGATGAACTGCATACACGTGGGTGTGATGCTGTTCTTATTAATAAGGAATCCAGAACATAAATGTTTCTATTATTTGTTTCACAAAAAATATGTTGAACCTGCTGCTGCATTGAGAACTCAAACTCAAATCAAGTCATGAAAAAGAAAATGTATGAAACGTGAATGAATCAAAGATTTATGCTCTGAACTTTCCCTTACAGTAGATCCCTACATAACCAGCCCACTACTGCACCCTGGTGGACGTGATAAAAAACATTTTCAAAAAGGCAAAATTCCACAGTCACTTTTTCAAAGAAAGAATACAAGGTACTACAGAGACATGCACTCTGGCTCGGATTTATAACCCTTAAAACCTGAGCTGTTAATGTTTCTCTACGCAAGCCATCCAAGAACGTGGTTCCATTTGGCAGAGTAACACTCGCTAACCCCCATGGTCCATCATCTTTCCTCAAGCAACAGACCGTGTGTGTGTGTCTGTGTGTCTGTGTGTGTGTGCCAAAAGCGGAGCAGCCCAGTACACCACTCCTGTGCCTCCATCGTCCCCCGCGTCTTCTCTTCACACACCACGGATGTGTCCGGCCTGCTGCACAGAGGAAACACACACTCCGCCTGACTACAAATACAAACACAGTACTCCACTAGGAGCCTCAGCACCGCTGGAGACATAACCAGCACCAACACTGGACCAATTTACTGAGAGTGAGCTCAGATACACGCAGATAGAAACACACACACAGGAGATCTCAGCAAGGGTCACTGAAAGGGAACACCCAACAGCCTAATGTCTCCAGCCGTGAGCTTAGCGTACAGTAGAGTCCATAAGAGACCATATCCTTCATAATCGTTGGTGTCCTCTGGCTTCTTTCACCTCCCCAGGGACTGTAACAATTATCCCCAGGGGCCTTTTCTCTCTACCAGGGGCCTCTGAGACATCCGTGTTACCCAGTCCTACGTCCTAAGTGTCCCATTAAGAAGTAGACAATGACCTTTTTTAGGGAGGCCTTGGGAGAGGATCGGTTGCCGTTTGGAAAGTCTTGTCTTAGATGAACAAAGATTGAAAGAGCTCTCGTTCCCCCAAAAGTGTAAGATGCGCATGCATAGCTTGTCGGATAATTGCCTGTCCTCATTTTAGGCTCTCTCTTCGTCGTCTCTTCACCGCTCCCTGTCTTCAGGCCTCTTTCTGTGTTCCTTTTGAAATCCACTTCATGGTGCTCATTAGCATACCTCCCAGGTATTTGCTGAGGACACATTCAGGTTGAGCTATGAATGTAGTCAAACACTCAGGGTGTCAAACTTAAATTGAGACCAGTTCAGCGGCCATGTGAGAGTTCAGGCCCTCCCTTAACACCCGTATGAACAAAACAACTTATACCATGAAAACGCGGTAACGCCCAGGAACAGACAGCTTGACTTGTCCTCTAGGCTTCTTAGTCCCACAGACTAAAGCACTTGTCTGACTATGTCCTCGTTGGTTCCTAATCCTGTGTCAACTCCACACAGTCGTCAGGGGATTAGGACTGTTAAAACTGATAAGAGCCCTCCTAGCATAGCAGCCCCCTAGTAGGAGGTCATGCTACAGCATGGTACAGTAATCAACGCAGGGAGCACCACCCACTCCACCACAAAGTCTCCCATTGATCCCCGGGGGCTTTTGTACAGAACGGTCTCCACCGCAGAATGCAGGCTCTGTGGCCACAAAAGAGCTGTTTAAAAGACTGCGAAAGCTTTTTAAAAAGACGATCCTGTCCGCAACTCGTTAGGGGGAGTCGATAACAGTATGTCACCACATGGTAATGTTCCTGCCTCCCCCCTATGCCTGGACCCCTTTTCCTTCCCCTACCCTTTGTTTTCTCCCCCCCAGCGTGCCCGGAAGGCGGGTGGCGCTGCGGTGCGGTGTGGGCACGGCTCGTCGAGCGACGTGACATTCGGAATCCAAATGGCATCAGATAACACCCTGAATAGCTTCAACACAAACATCACCTGCAGCCCCCAGCGCCGTCAAACACCCGCCCACATTCGCCCCCACAGCCAATCCCACAGGCGGAATGAGAAGGGGCAGCCAATCAGAGGGGTTGAAGAGTCCGGGGCAACGGCGTTTTGGCCAATGCCATTGCAGTGAGCGCTGCAGGTGTATCAGATAAGGGCTGTTTCCTGCCACGCCAGACGATAACCCCAGATGTGGGTGAGGAAGGGAGGGTGATGGAGGGTGCGAGAGGGAAGTGAATCGGATGTGACTTTTACATGTTTGCTTGGAGGAAAGCAAGAAAAACTAACACTAAGAACAGCAGAAAGACTATTTCGATCAACGACGTGTGTATACCAAAGATATCAAAATGACTCTGCAGCAAAAGCGAAGACATAAACCCCACCCCTCAAAACAAATACAATAAGGGAAAAGAGAATGCTTTCTCGGCAGACGATGCAGGCTTAGGCCAGCCTTACCTGGATGAAGCCATCTGTCAACACCAGTAGTGAGAGAATGTCCTGCTAAGAAAGAGCCTAACTATATTGTACTGCAGCTCAGAGTACATCTCGTTTGCAGAGAGCTATACGCTTCACCAAGCCATCGCCTAAGGGCCTGTTGGATCGATCACCACTTGTGCGCATGACTGAACATGCTTTAACGCGAGGCTAACCTATACGCGGCGGTTGATTAATGATCTGTATTCACCATAGTCTTGAAAGACAGTCAATCACCTGGATTTGACAGAGAGCTTTGAATGAATACAGGAAGAGTCTCAGGCTCAATGAACACGTACAGCCAAGCAAACTTGCCCCGAATTGTCAGATCTGCTGTTCTTTGTAGAACACCACGAAGAGGTGAAAAGAACTGGGAGGGAGCTGTTTTCCCCCGTCTTTCGACCTCTGGAACTAAATAAGTCTTCCCGGAAGCAAGGGCTCTACCGCCTTCAGTTGTCTTTTGGCAGCTATGTAAAGAGGAGGGAGAAAGTGATACAGAGGGAAAGAAGAAAAGCCAGAAAGCCACAGAAGGAGGAAGGAGAAAAGGACCACATCCAGGGTGGTAATGGATGCAAGATGGAGGGTTATTGAAGAACAGCGAGGGAGGGTGTACCAGTCTGCCCAGAGGAGAGTCCTAGCTCAGACCGTATACCCGGTTAGGCCCAACACACGCCGACGGGCCCGGGGTTGAGTCCCAACACAGTGCCCTACCCCTGATGAGGAACACAAGGGTGCCGTTTGGGAAGAGATCCGGAACAGCGGAACCGAACCCAGCCAGTCGATCATTGAAGCATTTAACATTACTGCTGTTTCTCTGACTCAAAGACTCCTTGTTTAAGACAGCCTTTTCTTCTTTCGTTCAGTTTCAGCGGAAAGGCCAGAGAACGCGTGACTGAATATATTGATGTGGTGTAAAGGGAGGAAGTCAGACAGAAGGAGAAAAGGCCAGGGGGACCTTTGACCCGGGGTCGGATCCAACCGCTCTGCGTCTGTCATGGGATTATCATGAAGACCGAGGACAACCGTGTTTTCACCCTGAACAGCACCAGGAAGAGGACCTACACACCAACCATTTCAAATTGCTCTGCAATCATTTCCTTATTTTCAAAGAAATACTTTATGAACCATTATTTTAATGAAAAATACCTTTATGTGTAAGGGATTTGGGTATTTTATTCGAGTTCATAGGACTCATATAAAAAACCAATCAGATAACTTCAGATAAATAACAATAATCCTATGGAGATAAAATACTGCCAACATCTTCACAGCAAACCACTAACATATGCAAGGCCTGATTGGTAAACAGACAATTTACAACCCAAACTTTTCAACCAGGATCTGTAAATACACAGCAGCAAACTCCCAAATGCATTGTTAGCCATGACTTGTGTATATACACAGCATTTTGGATGTATTTCATCTCCAAATATTCAGATTTGGAGAAAACGTATTAACTGGTATTGGAATGGAACATCTTGATTATTATTATTTATTATTTTGTGTTCACAACCTGTAATCAGGTTGTTAAATGTGCAATAAATTTAACAGGGCAACCAAAACACCATCAACAGATTGACAGGAAACA
Source organism: Novumbra hubbsi (assembly GCA_016801125.1). NCBI lineage: Eukaryota > Metazoa > Chordata > Actinopteri > Esociformes > Umbridae > Novumbra > Novumbra hubbsi. Next base: position 28,555 of record JACXGK010006451.1, read on the forward strand.
CGTTACAAAGGAAAACAAAACGCACTAAACCACAAATAAATAATACCTGCCATGGAGTACTGATATATGGGTCACTACGTGGGGTTGATGAGGGGATATATGGGGATATAGTGCTGATATACGGGTCACTACGTGGGGTTGATGAGGGGATATATGGGGCTATAGTGCTGATATACGGGTCACTACGTGGGGTTGATGAGGGGATATATGGGGATATAGTGCTGATATACGGGTCACTACGTGGGGTTGATGAGGGGATATATGGGGATATAGTGCTGATATACGGGTCACTACGTGGGGTTGATGAGGGGATATATGGGGATATAGTGCCACTATATGGGTCACTACGTGGGGTTGATGAGGGGATATATGGGGATATAGTGCTGATATAC
>JACXGK010006452.1:0-28747 GCA_016801125.1 Novumbra hubbsi
TTCGTCACCCCCCTACTCCATAGGGTTCGTCACCCCCCTACTCCATAGGGTTCATCACCCCCCCACCTACTCTATAGGGTTCAAAATGTGACAACTAACCTGTGGGCTAGGCTCATTTCTCCTGCAGCAGGGCTGGGATGTTAATGTTCCATCCGATGGCTTGCCGGTCGAAACCACAGCTGAACAGATTACAGGAGGGGTTGTCCTCACCCCAGGTGGAGCAGCACACCATGCGCCGGTGGCCCTGTGGGACACACAAAACGATATTCACGGACCTTCTCCCCATGGAAATGTTGTGGATCCACACCATCAACAATGATTTAAATCCACTTATTGGCCTGAGCACGAGTATTCTATATTTAAGCTATTATTTGTATGTCCTTTTTTTTTGACTATTCATTACCACCACTGACTTCTGTATTGTTAGCTAAGCTACCAGCTAATATAAATGAGAGGTCGCATTTAGAAGTCAGTTCTTTTTTACCTGAAGTGGACAATTTACAAATGTTTTTCAGGGTGAAACATGTTTAAATGTGACTTGGGTAATTACATTGTGAACCGGTCACTACAAATAAACCAATGTCCCCCAGTAGTCCAGTGACGGCCCAGCGTCCTGTGCAGGTGAGGAGCCCCTGGCGGGTTACCTGTCTGTTGCTGCGTGGGAGCCGTGCCAGCCGCACTCCTGTCATGTCAAACAGCCGGACTTGACGATTGTCATGAGGAAGAGCAATGATTCTTTGGTTGACCGACACGCTTATCCTGGAGAGGAGAAAACCGGGTCAATATCTGATACCACATTGACTGTGAAACAAAATTCCTGTCAAATATAAACCAGTACTTTTGGTCAATTACACCAAATAAACAATGTTCCTAAAGGGGTCCTTAGAAGTTTGAAACGGGATACTTATAACAATAACACAATTCCCAGCGCTGTACTTGGCCAGACACAAGACAACACATGGCAACTGCTGCTATGGAAACCTCTCCACATGTCGTACCTATTGACGGCTGAGTCAGTGCGGATGGTGGCGATAGGCGACCTCATGTTCTTGAGGTCCCACACCTTGACGGTTCTGTCGTCGCTGCCCGACACCACGTTGTCGCCCACGGTGAACACTGCCGATGTTACCGTGCTGGAACGTGAGACAAAGGAGCGTTAGCAACTGGTTAGTGTAGACGAACCGGTGAAGTGCTCCGTTAGTGTTATCGCCTAAGCTACACATTGGAAGAGATAGAAGCAGGGCGCGGCCCTTGATCACTCTTAGGGGGGGCCCGCCACAGGTCCCTGTCATGCCTCTCGGCACTCCGTACCAATGACAGCAGTAAATTTAGGTGGATGTTTTTTCGGGGTGACCTGGTTTAAAGTAGTCATTTATTGTTTTGCGATATACATTCAGTATTTGACATTTACTAAACCCAAACAAGTCACGGCTGTTGTCCTAGTGAGAGAACAGTTTGTATCATAAGAATGGTCTACACATGTGCGTGTTGGACAAGCAAATATGGATTGCAGCAGACTGGCAGTCTAGGAGGAATATAATCAACCAATGTAACGCATTTTTCCAAGTTGTCCCAATGTGATTATTCCGATATCGGAACCAGAAATCCCTACAAAGTTCTCAATGCAGATGCCGAAAGCAAAAAGCGAGGAAAAAAATTCTTAACGTGATGCAGGCCAATAGATGATGCATATATTTGGTGAGGGAATCGCCAAGGTCACCGGCTCATTCGTTCAATTGACTGACTTCTACCCATTTCACGGATGGCGGGAATCATTTGTTCTGGATGCTAATGATTAGCTGTGTCCTCAGGCGATTGCATAACTCCAGCCCTTGTAATCTAAATGAACGCATGGCTAATTAAGGTCCAATTAATGTCCCATTACAGGTGCGGTTGAGTGGTGACGTTTGGGAGTGTGTGTGTGTGTCTCACTCCGTGTGCCCCTGGAACACGTTGACGGAGTGGATGGAGGGGTCTCTGAAGTCCCACAGCCGGAAGGTGGTGTCTCTGGACGAGGTGACCACCAGACGTTGAGTAGGATGGGTGCAGCAGTGGGTCAGCTCCTGGTCGTGGCCTGGACACACACACACACACACATTAACACAATTCATAAACCAAACGGCATCTCAATTTGACACGCCAGACCCGAGTGGCAGGGGATCACACCGGTGAGCGAGTGGACGAGCTCAGAGGTCTCCACGTCGTAGAGGTTGGCGGTCCGATCCCAGGACGCCGTGACTGCTTGCTTGCCCCCCACCAGCCAGTCGGCGGCGATGACCACCCCCTGGTGGCTCCGGAGGGTAGTGGCGGCCGCGCGGACCGAGGGACACTCATTGGGGCCGTCCCCGTCGCCATCCGCCTCGTCTTTGTCCGAGAAGTCCACATCGTCGTCGCAGGGCGTCTGCTGCGGGGGACGGGAGAGCGCCGGGACGTTCAGGGTTAATGGTGGACGGACGTTGTTTGAGAAAACAATGAAAGCGACTAGTTTTGAGGGGAAAACAGAAGCTTACAGTGATATCGGCCACTGACTGCGGGGCCGGGAGCTGCACCATAAACCTCCAGATGTGGGCGGTCTGGTCACCAGATGCTGTGGGCGGAGCATAAGGGCCTCAGAAACAACCAACCGGCCCACATCTGAACAGACGGCATTCATTAGACTCCTGGAGACACTCACCTGTAAGAGCCATTAGTTCCGTAGGGTGGAACTTGATAGAGTTCACTGAAAAGACAAATCGTATTTTTTTTTAATTGAGTAAATGGACTATTTAACACATCGAGACACAGGCTCGAGACATACATTTTCTTCAGAAAGGTTGACAAAAAAGCACTAAAAAAGCACGAAAAGAAAATTCCTATGAGACAATTGTTATGAAGCATTTGCTCAAAGCCCCCACAATAACAAAGTTGTCTGTCCCAAATGACACCCTCCTCCATAGCCCGTTCTGACAAGTGTCCTCTGAAGAGGTGCACATAGGGAACGACATGCCATTTGGGACTGTCACGGTCAATCATTTAATCCACTCGATATGTTCCTACACACTGAATGAACTGAAATGCACATAAATGTTTGTACCTGATCCGGCATGGCCCAAATACTTTAAGAGGCACTTTCCTGTCTCGATGCTCCAGAGCATGGCACTGTGGTCTAGAAAGAGAGCAATGAAGCGTTCACACACAGTGACTTACAGAGACATTGTCACGCAAGCTTTATTCTGGAAAAAGGTTGACAGCCTAGAGAGTGCACCTCTTCGGGAGAGGTTGCTGGCCCAGTCAAAGGTCAGGTGAACAACAGTATATGGGGTGCATTTCGGGAAGTAGGTTGAGTTGGTATTCTCGCACTACCTTCATAGTGTTATAATCGGTCAATTACATCCCATCTAAGTGTATTTAAAAGGACGGCAAGCACTCCGCAAGCAATTATATTACTCAACGTTACGACGGCAATCCTTGTACACATCTGTTGACAGCTAAATAGATGAAATATTAAAAAAACTCTGCAGAGAATTTTAAAGATCTATTACGCCGAACATTAGTGAGGATTGGTTGACAATGTGACATGCTGACAGCACGTCTGGGCCAAACAAATTGCGCTGTTACACAAGTGGACGTCAGAATTTCAAGAAAGAATTACTGTTGGCTTGAAGCCTTCCAGAACCATTTCTGAAAATGATATGGATCATTAACATAATGGAATGAATCCACAGTACAAAAATATACACTGTACGAAACAAGCCATTAAGCGAACATGGTCTGTAATTTGTGTTAATAGGCTCCGCAAGATATAATTCAACGTAATGGATAAGAGATGAGGCGACCCAAGTATTTTTATAAAGTCCTAAGGATTTAGATAATTGACATTTCTGTATTGAAGTCAACACGTTTGTATTTGGTCCTGAATTCCTGACATAAAATAACTAGATGAAGCTTGTGACGACAAACATGGTGAATGTGCCAACGGCGTGTTCTGTTCAAATCACATGAACAATGAAAACAGCCCCTCATACTACCCTGTGACCGAAAATGCGAAATGTTGATCTACACAAAATAAAATGCAAAATTCACTCTTCACTGTTCAAATATTCCCATCGGGGGAGTCCCTCCCAGCCAACACACATAGCTACCTGCGGACGCCGTACCCAGTACCACCGGCAGGGTCCTGGTGACACTGAGGTCCCAGATACCGTCTCTGTGGCCCACATACTCCTTGACCAGCTGGCAAACGGCTCGGGACGTGGTGGCTTTGAAGCTGGAGACAATCTGAAGTGCACCAGGGACACAGGCGTTAGCGCACGCGGGCAAAGAAGGGCAGGAGGAGCTAAACAAGGAAGCGGGCACGGGTGGCGGCGTTGGATGTACGGTCAGAGGGTCATTAGAGCTCCGGACGGGCAGCGCAGAGCCTCGGCATTGGCTAAGAAGCTGGGGGCGTTGCCAGGCAGTCATGACAAAGGAGAGTTTGTTCTTAATTGACATGCCTGGTTAAATGAAATAAAAACATCCAACTAGTGTCTTGGCTTGTGTCCCATGAGGCACAATATTCCCTTTATAGTGTGCTTTATTATCAAATAGGGTGCTCTTTGGGACACAATGGTCATTGTTATTCATTTACATCAACACAGAATAGAGTCGGACATGATCATAATTCAGCATTAATCAAAAACTAGTTTAAATGCAAAGCTGTGAAAGACGAGGGGATAAAGAATATATTAAGCAGTAAAGGGTTATTGTCATGAAACAGAAATGATACGTGAAATGAAAGTGATCATCATCAAATCAGTATATATGTTTACATCTAAAATGGAGATAAAACAAGTGGGGCTTCTGGGAGTGGCGGGTGTTTGAAACAAACCACTAAGTAAGTTCCAACTGTAAAAGCAAGAGGGAATAAAGAAGCAGGTCAGACATCTCACCAAAATAATTAAAACATTGTAATTAATAATAACAGGGTTGCAAAATGTCCGTAACTTTTCCAAAACTCCCCAGTTTCACAGAAATTCCATTTGAAAGGCTCCCAGAATCAATAATGAAAAAGCAGGAATCCTCACAATGGAATATTCAACCTTATAGTACATTTTATTTTTCAGTCAATAAGAAAACTATAGAAATGAAAGAGAAACACTAAGTCATATTCAACGTTTAGGCCTACAAACCAAAATATGAAGACAACAGCAAACCCTGAATTGTGGTTAGTTACGTTGCAGCATGTTTGCAGGGATTGTTGGCAGGTTGAAAGCACAGAGCAAAGCCAGCAGCACATTCAGAAAGAAGAGGCAGCTCTGGACAACCCCAAGCAGCACAGAAAAACATCCATAGAAAAACACTCACGGGCCAGTTTATTAGGTACACAAACACGTTTGCCCAAATGTACAAATCTATAAAGTAACTTCCGTTGTTTTGACAGTAGGCAGACCGGCATTAAGGTATTATATAGAGGAACACAAGCCATAAAAGGCCAGGACAACTGACCTCAAGGCAAAAACTATTTGTTGACAAGAAGTCAAAAGGTAATGGCAAGAACTGTGCAAGCTAATATGTGAATGCGCAAAAAGCACCGCTGTACAACAGAGGTGCAGGAGAGCATCTCCGAACACCCTACTCTTGGGACGGACCGGCTAGTTGATAAGGACACCGGGTTCAGATTCCATGAGCAAAAGTGGCTACAATAGGCATAAAATGACCAACATTGGACATAAGAATCTATGGCCAAGTTATGTGCAGTCCAATCTGTGCAAAACAGTAATGCGTCAGCATAGACCAACAACCTTGTTGAATGTTCCCAGCCTCATCTAGGACCCACGCTGTGGAAAATACCTAATGTTACGGAGGAACCGAACCTACCTAACCTAATAAACTGACCAAAACTCTAGTTCCTGAGTGTCCCAAAGGTAAAGTTTCTGCTATATAATGCAATTATTTTTTGTCATTTTGGGACATGGCCCTGTGGCTGTGGTGACTAGGGGAAACCTTTAGGAAGGGTATTTACTGATTTAATGATTATCAAACTTCTTCCAGGTCTGATTTAGAAGACTATGAAAACCCCCATACATTTTAAGGTGGCAACTGACTGTGGTATATTACAAGTAAATTGATATAAACAGTTAATTAGCAATACTAGAGATAGATGTCTCAAAGAGCTACAGGGTATTCCAGAACCAGCTACCTGCTACATTTAACCATTAGGCAAAAGGCAGAGTGTTAGATACAAGTGCAGCTAAATCTGCTGGTAGAACTGGCCACATATCTTTGGCAGCCGGAGTTGTATGGGGAAAGCCTATTCAGTCTGTAAAGGGCATAACAAATGTACAAATTTTACATCAGTGAACATTAGCCTTTCCAGAAAGGATAAGCGTTTTCTAAGAGCCTTCCATTGCCATTTCAGTAAATGACAGATAGTTGACATTTCACACTGAACGCACCAAACTCACAGTAGAAACTGATAAGTTGAACACAGCGAGCCATTAGCCTAGCGTATTGTCGGTCAAGTGTGGCAAAAGGCTAGTTCTGAACGCTAATTAGTGTTTATGTGGCTGCAGTTCATGGAACTTTCATTAACCTTAACCCAAATATGTCCCATCCCCTACAAAAACCAGAGACGTGAAGCCCCTGGCATTGAGCGCTGGTGCAGAGTGGAAGACCAACGCGCTTTCATTCTTGTAAATGCAGAAGCAGACAAACATAACGCCTTAACCCCACTTGTTAGTGAGAGATAGCAGTTAGTGTCTTTAGTGGGCCTCACAAGTAGAAAACAACAAGTCATACATTTCAATCACCAAGTGGCTTGGAGATGGCGGACCGGCCCCGGGGCCGTGCTGCTCATGCGTTATAGCAAGGGGGACACGGGGGGGAAATGAAGAACCTGTTACCCTTGAGCCTTCACCCCACAACTCCACAATGTTCCCCACACTGAAGGTGGGGAGAGGTCCACCACCTACTTTGCCATGGAAAGAATGTGAACGCTACGGCAAAGGTGAAAAACAGAAGTAAATGGCCCACTGTGTGAACACGCCAGGCTCTTCAAGAAACAAACCAAATAACACAAGCTTAAAGCCACTGAACGTCAATGAACACAGCCTTTCTCGTATTTACACCAAAAATAAACGTTACGGTAAGATTTTGGGTGGTTTTCTTTTATCGTTATGCAAGAAAGGAAAAAATAAGACATTGTACCTTGCTTGTTGATGCCTTATAAGTGGTCTTCAGTTTTTGTGATAGCTGACTTGTGCTGTGACTTGCTGTGTGAAGAAGAGAAAGCACGTTATGGGAACCGAATGAGAAGTCAGTGCAGCAAATCTCAAATCACATTTGTTAGTCTCCAAGGCCCGTCGCATCGGTGACAACGTGTTGCTAAACTTGATAGCATAGCAAAACCTTTAGCTTTAAGGGGCCCTTTGGTCACGTCCCCTCCATCAAAGGCTTGTCCTTCAGCACTCAAGCGATCGTTCAGGGTCTCAATCTCTCTACGCACTGCAAAGGATCCAAAAACATCTGGTTAGACTGACAGCAGTGGGATCAAACAAATAGCAATATATCAAAATGTACCATATTCTTTACTGAGGCCCAATTCACACCATGATTACACACAATTAGCTGTCGTGCCATGTTTGATACATTTTTGGAGATCATATCCTTTATCTAACGGTATGTATGTTAAATAAAGTTAAATTCCACTCCCAACGTCCCACCACCCCAATGATGATCATGCACAGGAATGTGTGCAAGTGCTATGCAGCAGGGGGGCGTACTCACGCTCAATGTTTTCAATGTAAAGGTTTTCAAACTCTCTCTCGATCTGGCCAAACAGGTCCAGAAGATTGGTCCTCAGAGGTAATGGCAGTTTGGAATCCTGCAAATTGTATGAATTGGGGTATTATAAATTTTAGGTCAGACAGAAAAGAGATTAATACCACTTTTAATAGTTTATAAGAAGACCAATACTACAAACCCAAATTGCTATAAAATTGTGTTGATAGAAAATTACTCCACATAATACGTTGGCAAAGAGACAATGGAAACAAGTAACAATTTGCTAGTGCTAATGGGACTAACCCAGTCTTGGCCAAGGCTAAAATATCATCAAGGTGAAGGTAGGCAAACTAACAAAAAACACAGCTAAAAATACACAATTATGTACTTTACCACATTGCAAGGACAATGTATATTGTGGGAAAAAATGTCTGAACCAACACAAAAGGTCTCTGACATTCTGGGATATATACGACTCAGTCATTTCTTTTCAACGCAGAAAGGCTCATCTACCAAAGGCTTGATGGAAGCTGAATAGCCAAGTGCCACAAGAGCACAGCCTGTCCAAGGCTTAACACATACAGGCCCATTGTACCATGGCTTGAAGTTCCAGCTTTTTTTCTAAGGAGTTCAGTAGTGCTCTTTGCATTCACAGGCTAACAGTAACCAGCTCTGATCCAGCTAAAGAAAAGGACCAGAATGCTTTAATGCACCAATTAGCAGCAAAGCAGGCTGGGAACAGTCTAGTTCAGAGAGAAGGCTAGAGCCAAAACATTTTCTCGATAAGGCAATTGTGCTAATTCAACTTTGTGCAGATTTACTATCTTAGCCTTTTGGGAACAGGAGAGGAAATGCCTAGTGTGTGGACCAAACTAAAGAGAGAAGACAAGGTAAAAACACAATTAGAAGGGACTCTAAACACTGGCTAGTAACCTCACAGATTTCTAAATACCCAACTTACCTCAAGGTTAAAGAAGTGAAGCAGATTATCAGCAGATTTAGACTACTCATAGTAGCCAAAGTGAAAACAAAAAGCATGAATAAGTGTCTTGTCCCCATGCCCTGAACAATTTCAGAGATAAATAAAACTGTTCAGCCAAAGTAATAGCACTTTACAACATATAGCCACCCGGGGTAAATAAAAGCACTGCAGTGTGACAAGCACCTGCTCACCTTTAAACAAAATTTGGCTGCTTGTCTAAATGCAGTCTAGGCCGGCTACAACACACAGCCTCTTCCTTGTGACAACCAAGACAACATCAAGCTCCGTCGCTGTGTATTGTCCTCAGGCTTCCCGAGCCCAGTCCTTACCTGTCCCTCCAGGATCTCTCTCTGTAAACCTGTGCGCTCCTGCTCTGTGCTGTTGGTCCGGCGGATGGACAGGCTGTGGGACTTGCGCTTCTGCTTGGCCTGGCGAGAGGCAGCACTGCTTCCACTTTCGACCGGCATCCCTCCTCGGAGACACCGAACCTCTTTAGATGGGACTGTGATGGAGGCGGCATAGCGCATAGTCAAAATGATTAGCGATTGATCTGCTAGTTAACATGGTATGAGTCATCCCAAGTGATGGTGTTATATACACTCTCACTCCTACTCAGTAGTAGTCCTACTCCAGGCCCTATTTTGGGCAGTGGTGTAAAAGTGTTCTGGTGAGAACGCCATAAAATATTTCTCACATTCTCTGAACAACACCCTGGGGAGTTCAAGCATTGTTCTTGGTTTAGAGACTACATTGACGACACACAACTAATAATGATGAGCTAGATGTAGGATCTGAAATGTTTTATTTCATGTTATTATGGCAATCTTGAAAAAACGTTGACATTGGAAGGGATGTGAATGACTGGTGGTACCAAAGAAAACGAATGTGAAATATCAATGATTTATTCCATAATAGCCAAAGGCCAACAAATAACTATTGATAAAGATGATCAAAACAAAACAGCTCTTACTGCCTGATCCCGATTTACTTAACTTGCCAGCTATTTAGGTAACTAAACTAGTTAGTGAGTACAGCTGTCAAACGTAACTTGGCTAGCTAGCTAACGACGTAACGTGTTAGCAATTATATATAGCAACTAATGCTAATCACGATACTTTAATTTGGTTAATATGTCATGTCCATTAACAATTGCGTCACACTGGTGACAAAGAAGTATATATTGAATAGAAAAAAATAAGTGCCAGCCACTGATCATGTACCATAAAATTGCTACCGTAAGGAGCTAGCTAGTTACATTAAGTAGCTAAGCTCAGGTTTGCAAACAGAACCCTTACAGAATACATGTAACGCTTTATCTACAAAAAATAAATAAGCATGTTGTACTTACATAGTGTGCTTTAAGGCTAGTAATCCAGCAATTTTTTTTAAGTTAACGTGAATTTTCTTTTGCTATAGAACATCTTGCCATTTACAAGAATAACCCTTTCCTGGGATGCTTGTTGACGTCTCTTCACTTACTGTTAACTACTAGCCAGCTGCTGACTGCTAGTGGCCTTTCCGTTTCATTTCGTCCATCGAAGGAAATTACGCCCACTTCCGGGTCCCATTCTCGGTTTAAAACTAGATTTTTTTAAAACTTGCCTACCAAAAGCCAGGTTAGTAAAGCCCATCTCGCCACAATTAACTGCCGTTTTTGCTTTATTTTCCTAAAAGGCACGTCATATTCTTATCGCAACGTATAGAGTAAATAAGATACACAAAATGCATTCAAATATAAAAGGTATCAATTGCATTCAATAAAGCACCAGAGACTCAATTTAGTTTTTAATTTCATGGGTTCCCGAACCCATAGCTTCTAATCTGTTTTGAGCAATATATGTATAATACATTACAGAAGAAAAGACATTCCACTGGCCATTTAAAAGACCGTACACCTTTAAACTTAAACATACCGCAATTTGAAGCTCTTTAAATAACCATTTAAAGGGTTCTTGTAAAAATGTTATAGTTAAAACAGCATAATTATTTAAAGGACCTTCCAGGAAATGTTTTTTGTAGAGTGACTCACTATAAACAAATTCCTGGTTGCTTTTCTGAAATTATTGTGGTGACTAAGTTGTCTTCAAAGCACAGTAGGTATTCAAAACCAGGTATATCAATCCTGAATTACCCAATAACTCAGGAGACTGAATGAGAATTCAGGGGGAAAACACTGAATTTGTTCAGTTTTACTCCAGAAAAAGGTATACAATACAAACTGAATCTGGACTATAGTCAGAAAAAAGGTAGAATCGTTCAAGGTCTTTATCGGCGATCGTTGGTGCCAGATGTCCTCTTGCCAGAGAAAAGATGTTTAGGCTTGAGGTCGAATACATGTCTATCTGCCTCCCCCTTCTTTCCCTGGCGGTTCATGTCCTTCTGCTGGCTCTTCATCAACTTCTTGGCTTTCTTCGCCATCTACGTAGGAAAAGGTTTGGTATTAGTTAAATCCCTAACCATAACGGGTTGTTGACCAAGGTCCTTTATAAAGAATTGGACACCACTTTGAACTAACAATTCAGAAGCATACATGCCTTTATTCCCCAATGTCTTTTTAATGTCATTGATTTCACTTCGACAAAGAGGCCTTCGTCACGTACCTTAGGATCCCGAACGCCAGATTGGTCGCGTGGGGGACGAGAGGCACTCTGGCTGCGGGTCCTGGAGACGGCGACCACGGACGCCTCACGCTTGCGCTTCTTCAAAACGCCGACACTCCGCGATCTACGAGCGTTCACGGCGTAGTGGCTCTGAAAGGAAAGGAGCAGAAATGAGTCTTTGGAAGCTGTGTGTAGCTTGCACAGGGATGATGTATTTCACATATACAGAACAGGAAATGAAAAGCAACTTACATCATCTTTGTCGTTCATGTCCAGGCCAAGGCCTCCCATTTCTTTCTCCAATGTTTTCCTTTCAACCTGTAATGCAGTTTAGCCCAGTAATTAGTAAGAACAGCCATTCACTGAGCGTGTGAAGTTATATTCCCATAAACAGGACCTAAAAACCATCACCTTTTTGACAGTTCTGGGCATTCTTGGGCCGTGCACATCCTTTTCTTTAGAGCAGACTATCTTCATCTTCCTCTTCTCTCTGATCTGTTTGGCCAGTTGGCGGATCTCCTGCATCTCTTCATCCTCGCTCTCCTCGTCCGACTCGTACTCGCCAGCATTCACCTTCAGCTCCTCCTCCTTCTCAAGATCCTCCAGGTTCTGTGTGTGTGAGAGCAGTTTAAGGAGAGTTGAACAGTGGAATCAGTAGAACTGCACTCCCCCGTGTAACACATGGACTTACTAGTTACATCTGCCCTATTCTAGGTCATTCTTTTTCAGTCAATGTTGCCGGTACAACGCCTACAATATTTCCCATAGTGGTAGTTGAAAAACATGGTTGCAGAGATAATGGGTTTCACGCCCCACTCACCTTCATGATTTCAGGATCAATATAATCTGCAATGTTGTGACCTTCCCATATTTCAGGAATCACATCATGCTTCTCTTCTTGATTCATCAGATCCCAATATTCTAAAAAACACACAGGAAACAAAGTATTAAGGACAATGGACCTAACATGTGCTGACATTATGTACACAACATCACTTCAAAAAATGCCAAGAAACATACTCTGGAGGTCCAGGACATAATCATCTCCCATCTCCATCTCCAGATCTCTCTCCTGGAAATCAGTGATGGAACTCAGTTATTAATCAAGCAGGACCAGTAATACTGCTAGACGTTTGCAACATATATTAATCCAAAGGAATGTCAGGAATGCCACTCTAACTGAATATGTTATGGACGTACCGTCTTGCGTTTAGGTGCATCCACCTCCATCGTCTTCCGGCCAACCTTAGCGCCCTCTGGAATAAACGGTGGCCTGGGCTAACGTTGAGAGAAACATCTAATAATAAGGACATGGTCTATTCCACCACAGTAAAATGTGTAGACCAAATGTGAAAACATAAAACATTATTTAATCCTGCTTTTGACTTATAAAGAACATAAAACATTTAGCCCACCTTGTCATCCCTCTTAGCCGGCATTGCTAAATGCAATCTGTTGAGCACATCATGGACCTTTTTGCCCTTCATTTTGGAGTCGACACGGGCGGCCAGAAGTTTGTCACAGGCCTGAAATTCAAGAAAACACACAACACGTTTAAAAAGGGGATCAACAGAACCACTCACCACCAACAACCAGACCCAGGGAAGCTCTCCACAGCTCACCTCTGTCTTCACCAACATCACACCCTCTTCAGTCAAAGTGCTGGTTTCAATTACAGGAATGTCCTCCGCAGTAAGGTCTGTAAAGATTTTCTGAAAGAACAAAGCAGCGGAACTCATGAACAAGCCCGCCCGTAGTGGAGAACGACAAAGTAAATGTATTAATGAGCGTCAACAGGACAACAAACCTTGTCCTCCTCTGCGAGTTCAGAAATCTTCTTGACGTCACACTTATTAGCCACAACGAGCAAAGGCTAGACAAAAAGAACCCTTTTAATAACATGCAGGCGTGTAATATCCATATTTCATTTTTACACTTGTTTTTTCAAACACACCTGTAGCACAGGGCCTTGAGAAAAAGGACACTGGACATTAGGAAAGAGGTCCGTCCTAGCCTCATTTGCAACCCTTTGCCTTTTATTTCCTTCTTTGGTGTACCCATACTTACATGTCTGCCAGAGCCAAGCCCAAAGGCATCACCCTCACAATTTTAGCAGGGTGCTTTAAAAGAAGGGTAGGTGTTTTGATTTCTAGAGTAACCACCGACTCTTATAAACATGTCCACAACTATCAACAGTACAGCAAAACGTATATAGTCATTTATAGGGCCTGCCTATTACAGCCAGAAACTATCCCCCAGTCAAAAGTAGTGCACTATGAAGGGAATAGCGTAGTGTTTGTGTGGTGGCTCCCTCCTCAGCGAGGGCTCTGACCTTGTTGGCAAAAAGGGGTCTGATGTTGTGGAAGAGCTCCAGCTGTTCCTTCAGGGTGTGGCCACACTGCTCCGAGAGGTCCATCACGTAGAGCACAGCGGAGCGCAGGTGGGCCAGAGCTGTGATGGCCTGCATCTCAATAGTGTTCCTCTCCTCCAAAGGGTGGTCCAAGATCCCAGGGGTGTCAACCACCTATGGCCAGGTACGGAGTCAGCCACACGCAGGAACATAGATCTTGGCGCTACTCACATTTCACAAAGCTAACGGAATGCTGGCCTGGCTAAGGGCACCCATGATGGCCATCTCACCTGCCAACGGAGGTACTTGTAGTCCATGTGGCCGACAAACAAGGACTTGGTGGTGAAGGCGTATGGCTGGACTTCGACGTCGGCTCTGGTGACCTGTGGAAGACAACGGTTGTCATAAAATAGTCTTTGCACACCCCATGACAAAGGGAACAACTAAACAAGAACATCACTGACAACCAAAGCAAAGTTCAGCAAAAAATTGTATTCACCATTTAACACCAATACTGAGGTTGAGGGTGTACCAATTATCAAAATAAAAAAGAAACACAATAGGAATAAATACCTTGTTAATGAAACTAGACTTGCCCACATTGGGATATCCACAAAGCAATAGAGTTCGAGTGTTGGGATCAATCGTTGGTAAACGGGAAAGATGCTGACGCACTGTAAATTCCACAAAGAAAAAATGTAAACAAAACAACTGGAGTCAAATGGCAAAAGTTTCTACAATATGAACACCAGAGACATCTTCTGTCACATTGCGTGTATGCAATGCTGACATGCATGACTACTCTTCAAAAAATTACAAGATTACCCTGTTCCAGGTATTCCAAGCTTTGCCTTTGTCGCTTCATGATGGTGCACATCCGACCCAGTGCAGCACGCTTAAGCTGTTTACAGCGGTACAGGGAATCCCCATACTTCATCAGTCGAACATAATCTTTAGAAACACTGAGACAAGAAAATTCGTTAGGCTTGAGTTGAGTTAGGCTACTAGCTATAAACCGGCTTAAATAATCAATTTTATTAAACAGACAGAACGGAAACCTTATACGTCTTACTTGTCAATCAAATTCTTTGCGATGTTGATCTGTCCCAAAGCAAGCTTGTAATGGTCTTTGTCATACAAGACATTCATTAAATCAGCATAAAATGGATGGATATCCTGAGGTGGAAAATTATTAATTAGGACATTTTTATTTTATTTGTGAGAATATTTTTCAGAACTCCAAAATGTTACTTACGTCCAACTTGGGGAAATCTGTCAGAATCTGTGAAAGCCGATCATGATAGTTTTGCTGCGTGAATTTCACCTTGCGCATGTAAAAATGCCGGATACGGTGAATTTGATAATGTTTGTGTATTACGGTAGGTGTCTTCCTTTGGGTTTTTGATAAAGTAATGTCAATAAATTCCTGTGAAAGAAACAGGTAAACGCAATCAGTAACGTCACATTGATCCAGGACTGGATGTAAACAAACACCAATTAGTAAGTACTATGTGTATTTTATATAAAACAATCAATTCGGTACACTAGAAAAAAATTTAGTTTTACGTTTTTACATGGAACAATAAGAAATATGTGACTTTTCTCTCCCTTCCCAAGTATTGTACTGCACGTGTCCTTCTCCGAACGCAGACATTTAACTCCAACCCGATAAAACGTTTTTCTAGTACTCCGAGTAGTTCCTTTCGGGAAATTAACATCAACAATTTGTGAAGAACAACTTCTAAAAAACAGAATACATGTAAAAACATACCTTTGCGGTGGGAACCACCATAATCTTCTTAAAATTATAAAGTGCCATTTTTGCGGACCACGTTGGACCACTGACGGCACTGGGAAAGGATCGAACCAACGAAATGACGGAAGAAAAGCTGTTCTATCAAGAAGACCTCAGTGAGAAAAGGCATGCGGGATTATTTTCACACTGCCCTCTAGTGATTATGTTAAAATATATAAACAAGCTAATATGTTAGTTTGCACGCGTAGTTGGTATTTAGGGTTAACCACGTCCTTTATGAGCAAGGAGAGTTTTTTTCTTCTTGCTTTCATAGACATGAAGGTAATCCTTAATGATTCAAGGCAGGGAACACAACAGCCTGACTGAATCGACCAGGTCCTTTTCATCCATTGATGTCATTATCCCACAACTTCAACGAAGCCGAGTAAAGAGTTAACCACTGCTAATGTATGATGCATGCCTTTACTGCATACTGTGTATGCATTATCAAACACTGTGCATGGGTAAATAGGTATACTTTTTATGGTTGTCAATGCAGAACATCTAACAAAAACATGCTCATTCTGTTTCACATGTTCTATAGAAATTGTACTGAAAACACTTTTATTAAAGAAAAGCCAATGTATCCCTAACCTATACCTTAACCGACACAACAAAATCAACTTAATACATATTGTCTATAATACTAAGTACTAATACAATAGACTTGATTATCTTCCTGTTTGAAATATTTATTTTAATGGGAAGTGTAAAAGTTCATAGAAACAATAAAACATACAATTACATGTGTCTGTTTTTTCCAAGATATTAACAAAAGTTATAGTTAATAAAGGATTCTTGTTAACTTTTCAAAAACAATCAAGGTAACACGTAATCATCACAGTATATCACCAAGTCAAATAAACTTCAGGGACATCAATCTGACCAGATAGGAAGCATAAGCGATGGTGAATCAATTTCACCTGTTTTGGTGCAAATGAAAGTGACAACAAGTCCACTGGATGCCACAGCAAGACAACCCCCAAAAAGGGAATGGCTTTGTAGATGGTGGCCACAGACAGTTGCGCTCTTCTTATTCTTCCTGATAAATGTTTCTCTAGTTCAGCATTTTGCTAATGTGCTTATCTCTACTGGTAACATGAGGCGGTACCTGCAGCCCATTCAGGCTGCACAAGTTGTCCAGCTCCTCCTGGATGGCACATCCATACGTGCCATCGTAAGAAGGTTTGCTGTGTCTCCCAGTACAGTCTCAAGAGCATGGAGAAGATACCAGGATACGTGGAAAGCTGGACAGGGCTGTAGAAGGTCATCAACCTAGCAGCAGTACTGGTATCTGTTCCTTTGTGCTAGGAGGTACAGGAGGAGCACTGCCAGAGGGCTACAAAATGACATCCAGCAGGCTAATTGTGTGTATGGTTCTGACAAAACTGTCTCACAGCCCAGCAGCGCGCAGCTTGACTGGCATTCAACAGAGAACATCAGAATTGGCAGGTCCGTCATTGGCGCCCTGTTCTCTTTACAGATGAGAGCATGTTCACACTGAGCACATGTGAAAGAGTCTGGAGACGCCGTGTTGAACATTATGCTGCCTGCAACATCATCCAGCATAACTGGTTTGGCAATGGGTCAGTGATGGTCTGGAGAAGCATATCCTTGGAAAGTCGCACAGACGTGCTACTCTGACTGCTGTTAGATAAAAACCTCAGACCCATCGTCAGAACTTACGCTGGTGCAGTGGGACCTGGGTTACTTCTGTAGCAGGACAATGCCCGGCCTCATGTGGCCAGAGTGTGTAGGCAGTTCCTGGATGACTAATGTGATTGACTAGCCCTCACGTTCTGCAGACATGAGTCTAATTAAGAACCTCTGGGGCGTTATGTATTGGTGCAACCAACACCGCCAAGTAGTGACACAGACTATCCAGGAGATCTCCCCAGGACATCTCACTGTCTAGGAGGAGATCCCCCAGGACACCATCCACCATCTTATCAGGAGCATGCCTAGATGTTTTCAAGAGTGAATACAGGTAAATGGGGGCCATACACAGAGTCAAAAAATGAGTTGCTGTGATGAATCTCACACAAGTTGTAACAGCCTGTGATTACAATTTTTTACTTTGATTTTCAGAGCAAGTTTGAATTGGTTTCCACTGACTGTTTTTACATCATTTTGTTCTCAACATACTGTGTGATTTTAATGACATACTTTTTTTGAGCAGTGTATATACTGGCCTCCCCAGAAAACCAATAACATCAAAAAATAAATACTAAAAACAATGTGTCAACATTCTAAACGTGTTAGTGTGGGTTTATTTCTTCAATGTTCTTGTTGTGCCATTGAGTTCTCTGTACAGAGTTTGTTTTAGACTTGGACATTGTAAAGATAACCCTGGTGGTAATGTCTTGTGGGTGTGTATGGATATTCCATCTGTATGTTTTTTGATTATGTAAATAATTTGCACAACAATACTTTTCATAGAAATGTCAAAAGAGAGCTGTCAATTCCTTGTCATCTCTCAGCAAAGAAAGAGAAGCATGCATATTGTTACTGTAGTACTAGCATTGGGTTTAGTAAAGGTGAGTTGGTGCCAAACATACATTTGATATTTCCTTCATTGCCACAACGGGCCATGACTACCAGACCATAGCCTGAATAACAAGAACAATTGACCTTTGTGTCAAAAATGCAGAACATTCTTTCACAATAGACATACTTCTTCCCATCTTCACATGTTTGTACATATGACCATGACAACTGCCTATCAAATAGTCCTAGAAGTTTAGCCTCATCAACAAGCTCATTGGCCACACCCTTTATGCATAACTCCAGCTGATGATAAGATTTTAAAGAATGTTTTGAAACAAATACAATGCTTTCAGTTTTTCTATTTAAATCCGGTATGCAGTAGTTAATCACCCATTCTGATACTGACTGCAACTCTTTGTTAAGAGTCTCAGCGAGCTCACTGGCTTTGTGTGCTGATGTAACGTGAAGTCATCGGTATACATCTTCATTGTTGTTCCATATGAAACAAGTAGCAAGTCATTTAGAAATATAGATAACGGGCCGAGGCAGCTGCCCGGAAAGTAAAACACTTCAGATCTCAAACATCTAAGAAGCTTACATTAACAAACACTTCATAAGTTGTAAAAGGGTAACACTCCAGGCATATTATGGCAAGTGATGTAAAACAATAACATGTGTGTTTTAAATCCAAAGCGCCAAATCTAAAGCAATTCTGTTGTCATGGTCGCTTCCATTACAGCCCTTCTGAGCAAGATGTGGTGGCTTATCGTTATGGACAGCAATAGATATGCCACCGTTTCCAAAGAAATTAATTATTTTATCTTTTATATAAATATAATGGTTCACAGTTAAATATAGTAATTTCACTTATGATTCTTTTCACAGTCATTAGTAAAAAAAAAATACATTGAAATTACTGGTAATATTACAACCCCATTTCCAAGTCGGGACACTTTAAACTGTAAATAAAAACTGAATAGTCCCGACATTTGACATAATTGGACAAGTGAACATAATCTAAGTTACATTTATGAAACGTAGTGCTTCTCCATTAGTGTTCCGGGGCTCACAAGCAATCCGGGGCCCCCTGGCAGATGGGCCCCTAAGTGACCGCTATGTTGCTTATGCCTAGGGCTGGCCCTGACCTGTAAAACGCCTAAAACATAACCAGACATAAAATATCCCTAGCCTGCCTAGCCTGTATAGCTAGCCAGCTATATTGATTTCTGTGTTTGTTTCGGGGAATTTTTTTTCTTTTGTCTTGTTTTACATAAAACACATTCTTAATGGATTTAGGGTGATTGACTGCAATGTGAAATCCCATCCAATGGGCTTTGAGGCATTTGGTTGTATCTGAGCAGACGTGATGTTTCTTTACACTTCCCTTTGTAGAATTAATCCTACTGCTTCTATCAGCAGTTACAGTTCATCATCAGTAAAAACAATTGAGTTCCAGTGGCAGCTAGACATGCCCACAACAAAAGTTGGTGTGCCAGTTCCTTTTTGTCTCAAAACTATCCTCTTGCCATAACTTTGGCACATGTTAATACAGGGCCAAAGTTATTTGATCCCCTGCGGATTTTGTACGTTTGCCCACTGACAAATAATTGTCTATAATCTGTCTATACATTTAATAGTAGGTCTATTTGAACAGTAGACAGAGACAGAATAAGAACCAAACAATCCAGAAAAATGCATTTCAAATGAGTTATAAATTGATTAGCATTTTGCTCAGTGAAATAAGTATTTGACCCCTTTGCAAAACATGACTTAGTACTTGATGGCAAAACCCTTTAATAACAGAGGTCAGACATTTCATCTAGTTTGCTACCCGGTTTGCACACATCTCATGAGGGATTTTGTCCCACTCCTCTTTGCAGATACTCTCCGAGTCATTAGGGTTTTGAGGCTGATTGTTCGTTTGGCAACAAACCTTCTGCTCCGTGCACAGATTTTCTAGAGATTGTTCTTGATCTGACAGACAGTTATTTGATGTTTTTTTTTGCAAACAACCCATCACTAATGTACATTATTAAATGTGTTATTATTTCTACATGGTTCATCTGATATGGAATATCTGAAAATACCCTCAAATAATATAACAGACAGTATGAACCTTAACCCTGCAATTATTGTGTCATTTCCCAAACAATGTGTTGGAGTACAAACCCCCAAAAAATGTATTTGTGTCACTTTTCGAATGTATAAAAGGTGTTCAACCTGGACTCTACATGCGGATATGGCTGCCGTATACAGGGAAAAAGAATTTCACTGTGCCAGAAGCTCTTGCATGAAAGCCAGAACATTTGCAACTGGGCTATGGAATGCTGGAACAACCCTGACTGTAGGGTTCGGCACCAGGGATTTGCTCATGGACAGGCCGTGGCTCCAGAGGGAATCCAAATCAGGGGCCAGACCTGCAGCTCAAACTCTCAGTCTGTACAGGCAGCGTTCAACCTTTGGCTTGGGACAAGCAAGCCCAGCAAGACTGGCAGAGGCTTCTTGGGCAAGCAGGGAGTCATAAGAAGGATGGACAGTCTTTTTAAATGAAATATGTCTGAGATGGTCTGAATGAGAGCCTGAGGGACCCTATAAATATGTGCCTAGGTTATAAAAACCTGGGGAGAAAAACCCATACTATGAAAATAAATGGAAATAGGAGGAGATACATGAAAGTTCGACTTAACTGCCCTGAGTCAACTACAAATAGTTGCAAAGTTGAATTCTATGATATAATATTATAAGGATATTTACTTATAATAATATTATTCCAGATGCAGTCAGTAGTTTCACATATTATCCCATCGATCCGAGATCCGTGGCAACCATGTTTGATCTGGATCGGTCGGCGAACTACATAATGTTGTATTCGACCCCGTCGGATAATAACGGATTTAGGATAATCGGATTTCGTGAAGACCTCTAGTACACATAGCCTACTCAACTCAGCCACCTGCGGTCCATAGGGTGTCTTTATCCCGTTCCAATCACTCCACCTAAACCCTTTAACTAGCTATATAAACCATTTTTTCCCATGACGCTTTCTTCATTTTTTTGCAAAATAGTAAAAATTGTATGTCGTACAATTACGCAAACTACAAACACTAAAATCATTCACGCCCATGTGGTCTGATGCACACCCACAACAACGTCGATCACGAGTGGAAATGTGTGACCCTATGAATGTCGACCAACCGAGGAGCCTGTTTATTGTGGTAGGAGGCGGGAGCTTTTCGCTTTGGTTCGATGGTCACAATACAGTTCTCGTCTCCGAAAGGGAAAGGAAACTGCAGTTTTTCCATTCCCCACTAGTACCTCGAGTGATCAAGCTTGCTAACGAAAACGTCAAGTTAAACATTTTGCGTTTGGAGAGATCTGGGTTGATGTACCATATCCAATTTTCTGCTCGAAGAACCTACGTTTGATAAAATTCGAAGAATAACAGCCTGTTTTATTTCACTGCACAAAACAAGTGCAAAGTTCATAGCTAGCTAGTTGCATCTCAGCTAATTGCTAGTTGGAAAGCTAACGTTACGGTATTTTGTTTTCTGAGATTTAAAAGGGCGGGTATATTCTTTGCCATCTCTCCATCGCTACAGTTACCACAACAGTTTGTTATTACTTCTTAGAGGACGCTGCAGTAAATTATATTTAAATTACAGCCGGCGTGCTCGTAAACTTGAATTAATACCTTGCGTATTTAGCCTGGAAGCCAAGGCCTTGCTTACCACCAGTCTTTGCATCGTCGTGCAGTGAGAGTTGACAGGTGAGTAACGTTAGCGTCCATTGCTAGATAACTAGCTTACGTGCCAGCTAAGTTAGCTATTCTTCCAAATCGGCCGTGTTGCTGGTTGCTAACGTCAGTTAGGTGGACAACAACACAGATAACTATATAATTTACAAAACGTGACTTACTAGCCAATAGACACGTTTCTCATTAAAGCAAAGTGAATTAGCTAGGAAGTTCACTCGCTAGCTAACGTAACGGCCGGTTAGCTTGGTGTGCGTTGTTTTTAGCAAACATTGCTTACGCTTCGGTATTAATGTGAAGTACTACCACTTTAGCTCTTTCGCCTTCTTGTTTGTCGCTTTAATTCAGCTAACTATTGTAGTGCTTTGGATAACCAGCAAACTACAGGCGTATGTTGTTATTTTACCTACATGGTGATGTTTTGCTAAATATTATGGTAATAGTTGGCCAGCTAAGTAAATAAACTAGCTAACTACCAGGAGTGTGTTATTGCATTTGCTAGCTTTCGACAGTTGCTAGCTACTACGTTACAGTCGTTCTTTAAATTGTCTCAACATTACTATAAATGTTATTTAAATTATTCCAAGATGATCAGCTTTACAGTACTAGTAGAGTAGAGTAGAGTTTTAAATGATTGCAAGTTAGGTAGTATATCCTGCGTAAGTTACATAATGTTTCGCGGGTTTGGCCCTGTGTTGAATCTGACAATTTGTCCAGCGTTAACTGTCTGAATACAGGCATATCTATTATATTGACATACATCTCTTCAGATTCTGCCTGATGCTAACGTACTAGCAAGCTTTGTAGCTCGCAATCAAAGTCCAAAATGTTTTTTGTCTCCAACGATGTTAATCTTTAGCTTTGAGTATTGGTGTTTGAATCTCACAGGAGTTCCCTATCTTTTTACTGTAAATAACAGCTTCTGCTTATTCTTTTAAGTTGGTCTAACTTTGTAGTTAGACTTAATAGCCTGACTAATGGACTTGACTTTCCTTTGCTTTATTTTACTTTGCCAGGTTGGAGAGTCACTTAGTAATGACAGCCACATGCGACCGCTGTTTTGTTGTTCTTTTTGCCACGATTTCACTGGGTATTGGAAAGAAAACAGAAACATCCTGCTACCAAGATTATCACAGCAAGGATTGCTAGCCCAGTGATGCTGATAGAAAATATGCCAAATGTGCTGACATGAGACCCTAATCTACTTGTCAGTGGCATGTTTGTTCTGCAAAACATGTTGGAAAGTTTTCTCCCTCAATTCAATGTGTAATTTTCTTAAAAACATAGCCTTTTTTAGGTAGGTGGTTAGGTTATATTGTCTTCTGCAGTGCACACAAGCAAAGACACAAGTCTTTTTTGTTACATCCCCCCCAGAGCTACCTCTTTGCCTAGTCCTGACCCAAGTTGTCAGCAAGAGACTGAAGGCTCGGCTGTGTCAGCTAGTAACAGGCCTGCACTGCGTCTCACTCTCGATTAGACTGGTTGGCACATCAATTCTCCTGAAATGTATGGAGTATATCAAGTGTGAGTTCAATGCCCAGTGCAATAAGTTTGGTCATCGTAGTGATGGAAATAGTCAATTAGTCTGTGTATATTGAGGCATGGCACAGGAATGGTAAGGCTGTATTAAACCTATCAACGATGGCATCATTTATTGCAGTCACAACCACACTAGTTGGATCTTTGTGCTGAAATAGCTGTTATGTTTGTGACCCAAACTAGCCTACACCGTCTGTACAACACAAAGGGACAATAACTCATTTACTAATTAGTCATGTTTGTCAATTCATTCTGTTAGCCTGTCTAAGAGCGTGTTCAGTCCACACTGCTTTAATGCTGTGTTGTTTGCCCTATCTGAAATTGCTTTTAGTTTTTTGGCCCCTCATTGGATGCAGAACTGGACCAATAGTTATATACAGGGTTAACAATAAATGGTAATTCGGTAGTCTCACTGCAAATACTGCTCAATAATGGCTCAATATAAAATTTGGATTGATAGTAAGGGAACTTTGCAACTAATAGCAGTGTTCTGAATAACAGTTGTACATTGAATTATGCAAAAGTGTACTTGGGGCTACGTTTGCCATATAACTGTAGTTGGCTCTGGCTTGCTTGATGGAAAAGCATCTTTGTAGATCATTGCTATTGCCTGTTTAGCCCAACTCACACTGTCTATGGGAATCAGTATGTATATAGATCAAAGGTCGTAAGCTTTATTTCACAGCCCAGCCATTCTTTTCCTGCTTCGTGTGCAATCACCAGAGCTCATGTTAGAGAACGGCATTTGATTGTTGGGGGATTATTGCTTCTTTACAAATCTGACCTACTGGATAGAAAAGAGCGGTTTCCAATGGCCATACATACTTTGGTTTTCTTATGGATTTCTGTTGTTGACAAGCATAATTGATGTACCATGAATTTAAATGACACAATATGTCACCTAGGAATCAAAGGGGATAAAATCGGGGCACCTGAAAATGCCACTGGTAGATCACTTGTTTTTTTTGTTCTCCCATTGCTTCACAAATGAATACAACCCTGAAAACTGCCTTTTTCTCTGTCCACAGCTTACTTGGTGACAATTAGACTTCTCCCTGAGGAGCCAAGAAGTAGACGGCTCATGACTTCTGACCAGGACACAAAAGTTGTAGCTGAACCACAGGTGCAGCAAGTACAAGAAGCGAAAGAGAGCTCTCATTTGGTAGGTGCCCAACCTCTGCTTTAAATGCACCCAAACATATTTCCAGATAGAAACACTGGCGGAGCACATTTGCATGTTGTTAATAAAGACAAACAAACATAAAATATGTAATTCAAGTTTTGCGTTTTAGTATACCCCAAACGTATGGATGTTATATTTTTTACGCTTTAGTCAGATAAGTAGATTCACATGGTTTTCAGTGGTGGTTGTCTAGCTAAGTAAAGGTGTTGGATTCACAACTTCTGTTCTGCACTGGTAAACTTAGAATTACTTTGCCTCAATGGGGTGGTGAGCAATATAAAAATGTTAGTTGCTGTCTTGAGTAATTAGCCATAACCTTTCGCACAATGCATATTTTGTCGCAACTGTAGTGGCTTGCTTGTTTTTTTTTATGCTTGGCGATGTTTCTTTTGTTTTTGTCAAATATGTTTAATTTTAACTGGATAGTTACGTTACAGGTTGGTTGGGCCAGCAGGAAAGCCACAACATGTTATTTCCCCAACAACTGTTAACTCTTCATTCACAGCTGCTGTGTTACTGACTCTTCATTACATTCACACAACGTGCATGCAAATTGTTCTCCTGGATTTCCTCCCAGCCATGCTGAGCGCTGTTGGCACTGTTTGATTGACAGCTGTGGCCTCTGTACAGGTCCCAAATGAAAGCTCCGTTCAGAGGGATACTGTTTGGGCTCGGCCTTGACCCACTCTCACCACGACTGCTCTGCCATCCAGGCCCGGTGCCGCTGTGTTGTGGCCTGGCTCCATTCAGTTCTCTTCTGTGGTAGTCCGTACTTGACCTCATCAGTTGACGAGAACGATGTTGGTGGGTCCTGTTGTACATTGTCAAGAACCACTTGGAACCAAAGGATTTTCCCTTGTGTTAGATGAGTAGCTTACGTTGAGGCCCAATGGGAAAGTGTTAGATGAGTAGCTTAAGTTGAGGCCCAATGAGAAAGACATTGGTGCCTTTTTTTAGCTTTATTTAACACATTTAAAATAGTTTCCTTAGTGTTTAGGTAGCAGCTCGTTTCAATCTAGGTGTCTTTTCTGGGGAGTTATGGGCTTTGCTCCCTACCCACGCTTTTAAATGCCCTCCTTTATACAATGGGCTTGTTAGCATGTACAGTGGGGAGAACAAGTATTTGATACACTGCCGATTTTGCAGGTTTTCCTATTTACAAAGCATGTAGAGGTCTGGAATTTTTATCATAGGTACACTTCAACTGCTAGAGACTTGCGCAACAGACAACCTGCAATGAACAGTTGATATTATTTTAGGATGTGGGATGTCCAACGTCTTACAGAATATTTATTACAAGCTAATTGACCATCACATCATGAATATGTGTCTAATGAGTCTAAAACAAAAATCCAGAAAATCACATTGAATGATTTTTAAGTAATTAATTTGCATGTTATTGCATGACAATTATTTGATACATCAGAAAAGCTAAACTTAATATTTGGTTCAGAAACACTTGTTTGCAATTACAGACATCATACGTTTCCTGTAGTTCTTGACCAGGTTTTCACACACTGCAGCAGGGATTTTAGCCCACTCCTCCAATCAGACCTTCTCCAGATCCTTCAGGTTTCGGGGCTGTCGCTGGGCAATACAGACTTTCAGCTCCCTCCAAAGATTTTTTATTGGGTTCAGGTCTGGAGACTGGCTTGGCCACTCCTGAACCTTGAGATGCTTCTTACGGAGCCACTACTTAGTTGCCCTGGCTGTGTGTTTCGGGTCGTTGTCATGCTGGAAGACCCAGCCACGACCCATCTTCAATGCTCTTACTGAGGGAAGGAGGTTGTTGGCCAAAGTCTCGCAATACATGGCCCCATCCATCCTCCCCTCAATGTGGTGCAGTCGTCCTGTCACCTTTGCAGAAAAGCATCCCCAAAGAATGATGTTTCCACCTCCATGCTTAACGGTTGGGATGGTATTCTTGGGGTAGTAGTCATCCTTCTTCTTCCTCAAAACACGGCGAGTGGAGTTTAGACCAAAAAGCTCTATTTTTGTCTCATCAGACCACATGACCTTCTCCCATTCCTCTTCTGGATCATCCAGATGGTCATTGGCAAACTTCAGACGGGCCTGGACATGCGCTGGCTTGAGCAGGGGGACCTTGCGTGTGCTGCAGGATTTTAATCCATGACGGTGTAGTGTGTTACCCATGGTTTTCTTTGAGACTGTGGTCCCAGCTCTCTTCAGGTCATTGACCAGGTCCTGCCGTGTAGTTCTGGGCTGCTTTCTCATGATCATTGATGCCCCATGAGGTGAGATCTTACATGGAGCCCCAGACCGAGGGTGATTGACCGTCATCTTGAACTTCTTCCATTTTCTAATAATTGCACCAACAGTGGTTGCCTTCTCACCAAGCTGCTTGCCTATTGTCCTGTAGCCCATCCCAGCCTTGTGCAGGTCTACAATTTTATACCTGATGTCCTTACACAGCTCTCTGGTCTTGGCCATTGTGGAGAGGTTGGAGTCTGTTTGAGTGTGTGGACAGGTGTCTTTTCTACAGGTAGCAGGTGCAGTTAATACAGGTAATGAGTGGAGAACAGGAGGGCTTCTTAAAAACCTAACAGGTCTGGGAGAGCCGGAATTCTTACTGGTTGGTAGGTGATCAAATACTTATTTCATGCAAGAAAATGCTAATTAATTAATAAAAAATCACAGTTGAAGTGTACCTATAATATAAATGAAAGACCTCTACATGCTTTGTAAGTAGGAAAACCTGCAAAATCGGCAGTGTATCAAATACTTGTTCTCCCCACTGTATGAGGTTAAACGTGCCATTCAATATTCTGCGGCTCCCTCCACTCGAACCGTATCCTTTGTACGGAAAACGCGCTTGGGACCTATTTAAAGCGATGATCTTAAACCAGTTTGAAAGCTATTCCATTAATAGTCGTATTCTCTGAGTTGGGGGTCAGGGTTTAGAGAGATGTGTTTAGTAGGAGGATGTCCCCCGTTATTGGTTTCTTTATAACACACAAATATTGGCCGTGGATGGCAGGGAGTGGCCCAGCCTGCACGCTGACCGTAATCCAATGGCTGAGCTGCCTGTAAGCACAGGTTTAGGTGGCTTTTAACAATAACACTCGACCTTATCCGGCGGTCCGCCCTTTTGTTGCTCGCTGACGTGGTTCTCCGTGTTTCGACTGAGGCCGAGTGACTCAGAGCGGGTGACGATACCTCGGCCTCGGCGGCACAGAGACGGGGCGTCAAATCAGCGGCCGCCTCTGAAGCAGCAGCCACGTCAGCCGTCTCGGCAGCAGAGCCATCTCCCTGGTTCCTTTATCCCCCTGACAACCTGTCGCTCGTCAGCTCCTGACCCAGAGCCGGTGTGACAGCGGAGACGGGGCCGGGTGTGTCCGTGAGGACGGCGGACAAGGCCACGCTGAATGTTGCTTGGCGCACTGGGACTGTCTCCGCGTGCAGTAGGATGGGAAGTCCGTGAGCTCTAGATGGGATGCATGGTCTGACCTTTTTCCTCACTGGAGCAAGGAGAGTGACTGTTCTGAACATGTCATTTTACCTCCAGGATCCCCGGACTCTAGTAGCATGGCTTTTTTCCTTGGCCTCCCCTTCAGCTTAATCGCTTCTGAGTCTTCTTATGTAGGAAATTGGCCAAACAATTACTTTGCTCTTGTAAGTATGTGCGGAGCCTCCTCACGCTAGATCAGTGTTTCTAAATCTGATTGTCATGTTTTTATTAGGCACTACTGTGAAATGTTTGTAGACTACGTTTTATTCCTGTTCGTCAATTATTTAGCTAGCCCTATTTATAACGTAACAGTTTCTATGGCCACCCCCCAGTGTTGGTGGAGGTTTGCCATGCCGTGTTTCCCCCCTCTGCCACTGCCAGACGTGGCAGACATTTGAAAGCCACTGAGACGCTCTAGTAATTGTTGTTGAGTATTTTTCCTACTGTAATTACGTGCTGAAGCGTGGTAGCCTCTTATTACTATGGATTATTTATTTTCCCGGGTGATTCATACTGCCAACGCAGCCTTTTCTTACATGTGTCCCGCTCCCCAACCCCCTGTTTCTCACGCCCTCCCCTCATGTCCCCCGCCGCAGGAATCCGCCAAGGTTTCTGACCTGAATCCCAATGCGAAGGCATGGGCCAATCACATGCTTAACCTGGACGCCACCACTGGGACTGAGGACACACCTGCTCTCCAGCCTTGCAAGGACGACTGCGATAGCCGCTCTGATGACCCCGGGCCCGAAGGTCAGGAGTAGGAATAGTCCCTCTGTTGGCCCGGTCTGCATCCTAAACGGCACCCTATTCCATACGTAGGGGGACACTTTGCCCCCCCCCCCCCCCCCCCC
>JACXGK010006453.1:9833-28839 GCA_016801125.1 Novumbra hubbsi
TGGCATACTGATCTCTACCCCTGTGGCATACTGATCACTACCTCTTTGGCATACTGATCAATACCCATGTGGCATACTGATCTCTACCCCTGTGGCATACTGATCTCTACCCCTGTGGCATACTGATCACTACCTCTTTGGCATACTGATCTCTACCTCTTTGGCATACTGATCTCTACCCCTGTGGCATACTGATCTCTACCCCTGTGGCATACTGATCAATACCCTGTGGCATACTGATCTCTACCCCTGTGGCATACTGATCTCTACACCTGTGGCATACTGATCTCTACCCCTGTGGCATACTGATCTCTACCCCTGTGGCATACTGATCACTACCCCTGTGACATATTGATCACTACCTCTTTGGCATACTGATCAATACCCTGTGGCATACTGATCACTACCTCTTTGGCATACTGATCTCAGCTTGCCCGACTAAACCCTGGGCACATTTAGGACAGTGAAGATCAGTGTGCCATCATTACATACCATTTAAAGATATGCCACTTCAGCAAAACCGTTCCTTAGTTTCTCCAGCTTCTATCTGTAAAATAATCCCATGAGAATTACATCAGCACCTACTGAATGAATTAGCAGCCTGCATGTTACAGCAGTGTCTGGCGAGTGGGAGTAACGTATCGACCTCACCAGTAATCCACAAAAGACTCACCTCGTGCTTGTTTTCTAATTGGGGTGGAGTTTACATGACAAGTGGGCAATTTAACAGACGTGGATCTCCCCTTGAGTCAGGCTCCTCCCTGGAGAACTCCTCCCTGGAGAACTCCTCCTGACCTTTTCAACCAGTTTGGCTTTGCCGGGTCTTCGGGTTTCCCGGGCCGGGTAACCCGTAAACACCGTGAACGCACATGTGCTTTTCGCAATTCGTCTAATTGATCGATTGACTGGTCATCTCCCCATAGGTTTGTCCGTTTATTGAATAGGGCAAGGATCACGTGTCCCAAATGGCCGTCGGTTCCTTTTCACAGAGCACTACTTTTGTTAGGGTGGAAATGGCACAGAGGGCTCTCGTGGGAGGGATGCATTATATAGGGGGCATGGCGGTATTTGGGAGTCATGTGTTCTCATGCTAATCTCTGACACAGCAGGTTTTTGAGGGCCCACCACTGCTTAAGGCCAGGTGACAGCTGGGATAATCATCCTCCATAATTCATGTTTAATACCCACATGCCAGAGGGACAGGATATTAGGGAACGATGGCATGTCACAGGGTTGTCCTTGCTCGTATCGGCGCGCACTCCGGTCCAACCCCAGCTGGTCAAGTGCGTAGTGCATTTGAGGCAGAGTGTGCCTTTCCCTCCGATGCGTCCTCGTGAGAGAAGACCGTGAACAAACATGTCAGCTGGGAATTTCCCGTAGATTAAAGTTGAGCAGTTTGGTGCGCATGATGTCCCAATTGGTGTACGTTTTATTCCGTTGCGTCTCCGCAAGACTCAGGAAAGCTTCTTTGTGCATATTTGTGCTGGTGTGTCTGTTATGGATGAATAACATCATGGAATATGTTCATCCTTTGTGGCATGTACAGGGGGATGTGTCCTAATGGCATTCAGTAGCTTAGCAAAGACTTTTGAACGGAGTGCAATCAGATATATTTGCATGTACTCCGAGACACATAGGCAACACTGAGCACCAGTGTAAAATTCCATTATTAATCGGTTATTTTCGGCAAGGACGGGCGTTTACATTTGGAGATTGGGTTGTTATTTAGACATACAGCCATTAAACCAATTGCATTTAGGCTGTAACGGTAGGGCCTGAAGTCAGATAGATATTTGCATCACCATGACGTACATAAGATACTGTCTGCCCTTCAGCCCGGAGCATTTCTGCATGCGGATTAGGAGTGTTTAAAGGTCGAATAACTAGGGGGGAGGAAGAGGGGCTGGTGAATGTTGATTAAACTGTACAACTCCCAACAAATTTACGAGGTCTAATATTTTTTACTTTATTGCCTTAAAGAATTCGCGCAGCCCTATACGACGGGTTGTCTTAAGAGAGCTTGTGAATCACGTCTGAATCACGTCGTAATTTATTTCTGTTTTTACCTTGACATTTTGCTAACCTCATTTCAGACTGATTGAAATTACCCCCCGTCAGTTTCTCCCGGTTCCATTCTGGTCCCTCTGGAAGTGGACAGCCTTAGGTAGGCGTGGATTGATGAGGAGTGAGTTGTCACCTACTGAAATTTCTTTTTTGACCTCAGCCTAATGATCATTAGTCAAATTACAATAACTTATGCGCTTGATACTAATCTATACATGCGTTTTTTGGGTTCCTACATTACATTAGGCAACAAACGTATGGGACGCCAGGCGGTAATTGAAATGCATTAGAGAAAGACTCACAGAAGACGCACGTAGCTCTCACTCAATGTCAACCTCTCTCGTAGGTTTTTCTTCTCCGTAGTGATTGGTACGTTACACAGTACCCTCAGAATGTACCCCCCCCTCGCGCTACCACGTTAATATTCATGACGCGTGGAGAATGACCAGCGTCTGTCGTGGTGGAACATATGTGGGCCTGAGCCCCAGAAGTCAGGTAGCGAGGTTTGGTACCAAGGTCTAATTATAACGCTATCCAGGAGGGATCAGTGAGCTCCTCCCAGGGCCCTGTGCTAGTTGATTGTGTGTGCCTAACCGGGGACTCCATTAACAAGACGTTGAGTCAGCAAATACGGATGCCGTCCTTTGAGCCCACTGATATACGTCCGTCCTGCGGTCACATTCGGAGGTAGATAGAAATTGCTATGCTCCCGTCTCATTCTAATGGCTGCTGCTGTTTTGCAATGGTGAACATAGTCTACCGTGAACCTGGTTGGTAGCACCGTAAAACGCTTCATGTGCCGTTCACTTAATGCATTTTATAATTATCTGAAAGCCTGTCTTTATGCAAGACTGTTAACCTAGATGCAGGTTTAAAATTACCGCAATGGTAATGGGGAAGAGTTTTCGCTAAATTATTTAGTTTTTCACCCTGGGGGGACGTTATGTGGTATATATTATGTCTGAGAGGTGTCTAGGGCAGGTAGTTTGGGTCACACATAATTGGCTGGAATGGAATGGAGCGGAATGTGTTTTGGTCAACAACCCACACAAATATGTCATAGTATGGATTGAATGGCGCACAAGATGTGAAATGTAAGCGTTATCATGTGTTTCAGCGAGTTTTGTCCAATCTCTGCACAGATGATTTTGTCCTTGATTTTTTAGAGCCATTGGATGTCTATCAGCGATGCTGGTATCAGCGAAAGAAACAAAGAAAATGTGAAGACTCTCTGAAAGAAAGAGGAAAATGTGCAGACATACTTCCTGCTTTGGCCCTGCCCCCCTATATCCCCTTGGCAGGTTTTCATCATTCTGGTAGACTGACTAGGGTGCTAGTTCGTACACTGAGTGGTTGTTAGTATAAGAAGTAGCTGTGCTATGCTGAAATGCCCCTTTAATGTAGCATACACTGTATTTACACTACATGCTATATCCAGTCAATTGTGTCTGTTAAAATGCCATGTCATATTTGTTTTTGATTTGTTGTAAAATGTAGAAAGGAGCTGCATGTCTCAGGGAGAGTGTTGCAATGCCATTCAGCTGAAACTACAATGAACATCAATCAGGCTGTGGATGAGGGTAAACTCATTTTACAGAATGGTTGAGACAGTCCTGGTTTTGTAGGTTAAATGTAATGTCTGTTTACAGTGGTACGACCATGACAACACTAACAAATTAGAAGTACTATATTACTTTAATAATTGACAGCAATATCTTGAGGTTATTATTTATATGGATGCGCAACATAGTCTGTTGTCCATAAAATGATTCTGAGCAGTGTCTCGCAACAAATCCCAATATGTTGGAGAATGGAGATGACCTCATGAAATGATCTTATTAGCAATAAAATAAATATGAGTAAAGCTTTCCCTCTGCATGCCATAATGGGTACATTTATCCTGCGGCTAATTGCAAATTAGGTGCTTTGACATTACATTGAACTTCGCCTTGTCCCTAATGATGATATACATATAAAAGATTTGACCTCGTGCGTGGGAAACACGCACATAGTGGTGCTAGAGAATGGGCTTTTTTGTAGTTGTTGTATGGTCTATTGTCATGAAACTCAGGGGAAAATGCTAATTGAACGTCTTTAGCTCGCTTACAAAAGAACAATGTTTTGGAGTGCATATTAGTCAAAATGCACACTCTGGTCTTTTTTGCTTTCCTTTCTGCCATGGGGACATATTGTGTTTTGAGTTGTTGGTTTTACAGTTGACTTCCCTGTAAAGCCGTGTATGTCTTGGTGTCATATCGGGTCATGTACTATGCAATTAATTGACTGTAAACTCAGTACCCCCTGCAACGTCTGTGTAAACACAGGGACAAAACCAAGTCCTGCACATGGAAAACGTCATATTTGCTTAATCCGGCGTGTCCGTCAATAGGGTAATTGATTGCGGATGGCACCCATTTTCTTTTTCATCATCCCAGACAGTGCGTGGCTCAAACATTGGACACCGCTTGTAATAGTTGCTGCCATCCAATTCCGTGCATGATCTTTGCGTTGTGAAAATGTGTCAACACGGCTTTCGTCTGCTCTAGCACAGATAGAGAGTGCCGTCCAAAGTGATTAATCGTAACAACGTTATTCATGAGGTGTAAGCCACAGTCGCTATTCCCATAAGGCCCTGCCCTTGACCCCTAATTTGAGGTCATTAGGCCATGTCTGGAGGGTCTCTGTATTTCATATAGCCTGTAGTGCATTATGTGGGGCATAGGGTGCTCGTAAGTATAGACACAAGCTGCAAATCATACCAACATTAATTCCGGTTCGAAAATCCAAGGTGATCTAATCAAAGGTAGCATTTCTTTTTAGCCCCTTATGTTGCTAGGCTGAAGCGCTATTCATGTCTCCTCAGATGAAGTGTTACCTAACAAGCAAATTTATCTTATGCCATATGTAGCGTGTGTACAGAGAACATTTTGTCCGTCGTCTTGTGCTACTCAGCTGGAAACACATTTTCAAGGCTCTAAAAATACAACAATCGCTGCTGAGCTGAATTACATTCGCCGGAGAGCCATTTAACAAGGCAAACACTATGACTGAACATGCATTACCTAAGCAGGGGTTTAGGGTACGGAAGGAAGATGATAGTGGGAGTCAGGTGGATAAATGTTTGTTTTACTCTGTTGTAGATTCTCATAAAGAAACATGAAGGTCAATATTTCTCTTTCTAATGAAGATCCCCAACGTTACGGGAATTAGAAATATGGCCCGTGTTGGAAGCAAAAGGGCAACTCGTTAATCTGAGACCTTACTGGGGGAGCCAGCAATGCCTGTATTTCCAAATGGCACCGCGTTCCCTACTCGGGTCCAAATTAGTGCGGTCTGAAGGAGAATAGGGTGCCATTTGGAGCAGAACCGTTCTGGATAGTGTCTTTCACTAGGCCTCAAAATAGAAATACATGTTCTAGCCCCTGGTAGGGCGGCATGCGGAGGGTTGTGCAGAAGGTATTTCTACAGCATTGTGATTGTTCAAGGTCATTTAAGAAGGAGACTTTTATCTCCTGTAATATAGTAGTGAATCATCTTTCATTGAACACATTGGATTTACTACTCCATCTCTTTGGGTATCTGTGAAGTATTACTTTGGGGACAATGGTTGTTAGCCGTCTTGCCCTGGGAAGAAGCGTCCGGGGATTCGATCTGGCCAACCTTCAGCTGCTCGTGTGGTTGCTTGTGTGTTTGCAGTCCTTGGACGGCACTAGGGTATTTACTTATTCTGCCTCATTATGAATTGTGTATATGCAAATGTGATGTTCACATGGTACTGGACAGCAAGTGATGGTGAAATCACTAGAGAAACACCAAGAAGACACATTGACAAAAGTAAATTCACAATGTCGCATGATCTAGTCTTCATCTCAAACGCTAGCGACAGGATGTTGAAGGGACTTCGGTACATACAATTCCAGGTGTGGGCGGGGCCAGATAGACTGGCTTTCAAAACTATTCACCCCCGTAGACTTGAAGTTTTATTGTGTTACAAAATGAAATCAAAATGTATTGACCTCTGATCAACACACAAACACATTTTGCCAAAGTGTTTCTCATCTTGTCTGGGAGTTGGTTAGTATTCCTATAAAAAACTAGATCATGAATACTTAATAAGAATCAGAATGAATAAGAATAAGGATCTTCAAAAGCATCAATCAAGGGTAGGATATATACACAATTCCAAGACATTGGATATCCCCGGAAGCACAGACAATTATTAAGAATGGACGAGAATTTGGTGCACCGTAAATCTGTCTGGTACAGGTCCTCCTCAGAAACGGATAATCTCGGCAACGGGCACTAGTCGGGGAGGTCCCAGAGAAGCCTCTCAGGGGTGACAGCCGTCAACACCTGAGCCGTGAGACCCTGCAAGCCGCCACGATCGCCCGAGTGCTTCACAAAAGAGTCCTTCAGGGGAAAGTGGCATATAGACTCAAAACAAATCCAAACTAAGGTTTGCCGGATGGAATGTGGGAGAGACCGAGTTGGAGAAGATTCTATAATCAAGCTATTTGGCGATAATACCGAAAGCAATGTTTGGCAAGCGCTTGACGCCACACAGCATCCCCAGGACATCCTCCCCCACCGTGAAGCACGCTTTGTCAGGCCTGGAAAACATGCAAAAAAATGTATGCATGAAATAGAAATAAAATTGAAGTCTGCAAGAGACCTGAGAGAAGATTCCAATATGACCCCAAACATACACCCAGAGCCACCCGGGAGAGGATGAAAAACAATAAGGTCATTGTCCTGGAGGGGCCGAGTCCAGGCCTCAGTCCAACTGAGAATGTGTGGAAAGAGTTGAACATTGCTGTGTATCACAGGAACCCAATTTTGTGGAGCTTCAATTTTGTGAAGAAGAATCTTGGCAAAAGTTGCTGTGTCCAGACTTGAAACAGACTCATGGCTATAATTGCTGTAAAAGCCGTTCAACAAATTTTGTCTGAAGGCGGCTGTACTTTTTTTGTACTTATTTCAATTATTTTACACTTCACGTTTTGCATTTGTCATTAAATGTGTATATTATTTTTGACTTTACCATTATGGATTGTTTTTGTGTTCATCAGTGGGAAAAAAGGGTGGTGAAGCCAATGCTATTCCTAGGGAATACATTGACTAAAGCCCTTGGGTCCAGACTTGTATGAGGCCTGACTGGAAGAGAATTATTATTTTTTACAGCCAACCCACAGTTGCAATTTGAGCAACAAGCAAGCAAAAGACAGAACGGTGGACTTGTTGCAAACACAATCCATCGAAGGGTTGTGGGTTGTGCCTGGAGAAGGGTTGTGGAGATTAATGTGTTCATAGAAAAAAAAATTCTCAACTCACAATGAGAGAACAGCAGCAATGTTTTTCTAAGTACCTTATCTCGAGCTATTTTACTACAACAAGGGCATTGGCCATCAGCGGTGAGTGGTCTAGGATTCATTTTCATCATGCAAGGCCTCGGGAAGGTGTAAGAGCCCGCTGAAGAGATTTCCTCTTAATGTTAAACTGTTGTATATCGTTGTTGGGCAGGACTCTTGTTTGCATTCAACACCATGCAGATTTAAAAATATTCCCCTTGGTTTGTCACTGTCAGAGTGGCCACTAATTACCTTTGAGTGGTAAGGAAAAGATTTGGCTTATGTGTTTTGTAATGCCAAGGATTGTGTGGAAGGTAGATTTATAAGCACATTTTTTTTATTTATTTTTCTACTTATGCTTGGAAATGTGTTTGTGTCTTTGTGGGGGTGGGGGTCTATTAAAAAAACAAGCCCCCAGGCCGATGATTTCTTAATCCAGGCTCCCCAGCTGCTACCTCCGTAGACAATCATTCACACATCTCGAGTGAGCGTGGATGATTCACTCGCCACACTATTTTTTACCCCTCATTTAATATAAAACCCCCTCGCTGTGAACAGACACGTCATGTCATTCTACGTTGTGGAGCAAATGGTGTTAATTGCAAACTGCAGAAATGCCGAACTCTGTCTTGGCCTTTTGCAAGGACACAGGACAGACTATTAATTACCTATATTTTTATGATGTAATTATCATCCAGAAATTAAATACCATGAAGGTTAGATTCAAATATATAATTTTCCTGCCAACGCGGGGAACCACGGCTCAAATGCCACCTGGTTTTATGGTGTATTGACCCGAGCTCTACTCTTGCTGGGCCAAAGCACTGCAAAACAGTGCTTTGTGACTGGGTGCAAAATATGCCATCATTTTAAGTGATTTGTGGTAATTATGTGACTGGGAGCTGTGAGTATATTGTTTCTGTTTTCATTTTAATAGCGAATGTTCGTGTACTTATTTTTGTAGGAAGGATTGGTGATATCCAGATATACTGGGTAGAAACCTGAAAAGGCATAAGTGCCAGGAACAAAAACATTATTTAGACAAGTGGTCTGAAATGACAACCTGCTTCCTTGTCTCACAGACCAACCTGGTTTAATTAGCTGTGTTGTTGGTGCAGACCTAATTACGCTTGGTAACAAAATACGACTTTAAATGCAATCTAATCTGCTCCCATTCAATTGCATTTGCTATAGATCTGAACTTGGCCACCAGAGAGAGATTGGTAAGACATCCAACCGCTTCGTTTTCTTTATTAAAGGGAATTTGGAAGGGTAAATTCATTTTGAGAAACACGCCAGGTTCCATGATATATCCCTAGACCTGGAGACAATGGACAGGCTCCTCCCAGCCTGTGGAGGGACCCCTCACCCAAAACATTTGTTTTAAACCGAATGACTCACGTTGTATCCTTCAGAAACATTCAGAGGCCCTAAATCTATCAAACAAACCAAAACCTGTTATGCATTTTATATTTATGTATTTTCCTCAATGAGATCAGCAACGTATGTGTGTGTGTGTGTGTGTGTGTTTGTGTGGTAGTTTAATCTAGAACTGCTGAGTAAGTGCAGACTCCTAGTTGAATACTAAATGTTTTTAAGTTACAGGCGATCTCCCACACAGAACCCAAACCTCCCTCTCTGTGGCACCTAGCCATGTCGATTGAGCTTGACCCTCAAACCCTATCCAGAGAATATAATGACAATGGGTGTTGAAGGGTGCAATCGATTGTATGGTTTCTCAGCTCTCTGCGGTACAGTCCTTCAGCATGTTGGCCAGCCCCCCATCCTGTTCCTGGAGATCTACTATCCTATAGGTTTTAATCTCAGGTGACCTTGGGGTGAACCTAGACAACACTCTGCAGGTCACTGTCGCCCCTGATTGTGTTCCCCCACCTGCTTTACTCCACATTTACAAAACATTGACGAATGGCCAATGTTGTGGGGATTACCCTGATAATCCTCACCCGGCAACGGCCAATAGAAGACCTTCCACTCCTGTCTGGCTCCACTCGTGGGTTCTTCCTAAATTTTTACCCAATTAAGGGTTCTATAATTTCTGGTCCTTGATTGCTCTATGACAGGGGTGGGCGAACTACGGCCCGAGGGCCAAATGGCCCACGGAATGCCCTTTTCTGGCCTCCAAATCAATTATGATTAACAAATTACAAAAACAAATGTGGCCCCTCCATTTCATTTCAAAATCTTGATGTGGCCCCCGAGCCAAAATATTTGTCCACCCCTGCTCTATGAGGTTCCAGGCTGGGTTGGTGTAAAAAGAATGCCGGTCTCTGTGAGGTTTAAGACATAACTGTTGGTTGTTCATATTAGGTTTGGCACCAGCCACTGCCTGAAAATCCACATTTCAAGTTGACATTTCTGATGTGAGTTTGAAAGCGGTTTGATTGTATCTATACCAAGTACATCTTATTTCATGGCCATGTAGCGTTGACATTTCCCCAGCAGTAGTTATTACACAATGAACCACACATGGAATAACTTTGGTCATGAAAAAAGAAACATACTTTAAGTTAGATTTTTCAGGAGTTATTTAAACACAATATTTGTATTGGTCATAGACTCATGGTATTGATGTCTAAGATTATATCTTGAATTATTTATTTTAACCTAAATTGGCTGACTTGCTACAAGGATTATTGTGTCAACAAATTACGGTTGCTCCATACTGAACCCCAGTAAATGTTTTCCCAAATGACACCCCATTACATACTGTGGACAAGCTTTGCATGGGCCTCTGGTAAAAAAAGAAACAGTGCACTTCCCATGAAATAGCTTGTGCTATTTTGGAAGCAAGCTTTTGTCCTGAGTTTTGATTTCAAATGTCATGGTGAATGACTAGCATTTAGCTTTCACATCTGTCAAAGGCACCATATTGCATTACTTTGTCATAGGGCTCTGGTCAAAAGTTGTGCTTGATATGGGGAATATGGTATTGCAAAAAATAAAATGTAACTTGTTTCCTGTCACTACTTAAAGTCGATCTGGCATTGTGTTGTAAGGATGACCTTAGCGCCCACATTGTTCAAAGACTCCGGAAGGTAAAGCATGATAGTTTCTGACAGACCAACAGATCTGACCTTTGCAGGTCTTGACCTGGCCGGATTGGGTTGTATTGTCTTGTTGGGGCTGTGTATGATATGATGAAGAACAAACATGATGAATCCATATAATTAATGGATGTTTTTATGTTTAATAAAACAGGG
The DNA here is from genome assembly GCA_016801125.1 of Novumbra hubbsi. Classification (NCBI taxonomy): domain Eukaryota; kingdom Metazoa; phylum Chordata; class Actinopteri; order Esociformes; family Umbridae; genus Novumbra; species Novumbra hubbsi. The sequence goes on from JACXGK010006453.1 coordinate 20,467, forward strand.
TTTTGGTCCTCCTGTTAATGTTCTGACATAATGTATGGAAACAGATAATGAGTTATCTGATAATGAGTAATTAAGTTATGCACCAAAATACGTCCACAGATAGGGCAAGACATAATGAAATACATAAAATATAGATGTTGCAATTGTTTTGAAAAACTGTAATGCGCTCAACATCGGGGACCACCGCGTGGCTTAGTGTCAGTATCGTTTTCTACTGGCCACTTGGCGTGTAGACTCTCCCATGCATATTGTTTACACATGGGCTCAGGAAGACCAGCACGCAGACAGCCCTCTACGCGTCAGGTTCCCGTAGCAACGGGTCCTTGGCTGTGGCTACCGCATGAGTTCTCACTCACGTGTCCAAAGAAACCATTGTGGAAACATTTTACGCAAACCACTTTTGGAACTAATCAACAATCGAAGTGTGACGCAACCTTTCCAACTGATGGTAAGCATGTATGTGATAATTCCATGTGGCCAAACGCGATAAACTAAATGGTGGAGCGGGAGGCTCGATTGTGGAGTCGCGTGCAGCAGATGGCCCTGTGTGTAGTGAGATTATATCCTAGCTAGTTAAATCCGGACCATGCGCATTTATAGAGCGCCGCAGACGTGATAGCAGTTACTGACAGTACCTAACATATCCTACGGTGACTTTGTATTTTGCCGTAGCCTACCGGTTCAATTAGAGGCTGTAATTGTAGTTAGGTGTTATCACGGCCGTAATTGCCTCCACTGGTTGGTGATTGGAGTAATAAATAAACACATTGATGTGTCAAAGGAGACGACGTCGTATAGCCGAATAAAAACATTTGAACCAAATTCAAATGTAATAATTGGTGAGATATAGCTTCATGTATTATTAACTATTCTTAATACTGTCGTAGATCACGTCATGTTCTTTTTGAAGCCCCCACGCCACAGGTTGCTGCGTTGTACCAGGCAGAGTCTGCGCCTCACAATATTCAACACTACGCCTTTAGTGGCGCTCCACATCACAGAAGTAGACACGAGACCAGAATGAATGGCTATTTCAAATTTATTTCTTTACGGAGGGATCCTAAATGAAAATGTATACAACAAAATTGAAAAAAGTTTTCTAATGATCAATTACCCCATTGAAATTGTAAACTTGGACAAGCAAACACAACGTGCCATTTAAAACCGAATTGATTGTTGCTGATGTAATCTGCTGTTTCCATTTACAACACTAACAAGACCTACGCTGAATTTCTGATAAATTTGATGTTATTTTAATGGTGAATTTTTTTTGCTTTTCTTTGAAAGACATGGACATTTCTAAGTTTAGAACGGTAGTGTTCATTGTACACAGAACAGTTGGGCTGTTAAAATAATTCCAGATGAATTGATGCAGCAATGCGGGCCAGCTGACTCGCTTGTGGCCAGTGTGGGTCTGTACCTAAGCCATGTGTGGGTGCCGTTTGGCGCACGAGGCACAGTGCTCAAAACACTTAAAGGTAATAAAGATACAAATCTTTAATGTACATTATGTAATTCGTTTAGGACAAACGTCAAATGACATAACAACGGGTGGAAACCAAAATCACCAATCAATTGAGTGAACTATTGAAATCGCGGGCTTTTAGTTGTATTGACTTGGTGTTAGACTGTGATGATTACGTGTTCCCTTACCTTTTTTGAGAGGTGTAATTAAGGCAGTGCTTGCTTGGACTTGTAGCGCTTGTGAATGCAGGCAATTTATTTTTGAAAAACCCAAATAATTTTGCTGGCCGGATTTCACAGGCCAGATCAGGCCCTGGGTCTTGGACAGATCTGTTCAAGCCAACTGTGTAATCAGGGTCGGCCCTAGGCATGAGCAACATAAGCGACCTCGTAGGGCCCCCCACTGCCAGGGGGCCTCAAACTGCTAGTGAGCACCGGACCACTAGGGGAAGGGCCCCCCCTCAATCACATTTTGCTAAGGGCCCACAAAAGGCCTAGGTAAGGCCTAGGCCTGGTTAATTAATCAGGTAATCTCCATTATGTGGCAAGGAAACTGATGACATAGCTGTCAACATTTTAATTCTCAAATAGAAATTGTGTTTTTTATTGCAATTTTCTTTTGCAAGCTTCAGTCATGAATATAAGGGTGACAAGTTCCTCACCCCTTCTGCTTGCATCTTCTATTTTTATAGAAGTGCTGCAATAAATTAGTTATAGCTTTGGGTTGAACAGACCTTTCCATATACTCCATATGTGATAATTGCATGTGACATAATTATACCATTCCTATTAATAACCATTTTTTCCCAATTAAAGTTTCTCCCTGAATCACTACATTAACATTTAACTATCTTTTATATCATGTTTTTAATTGTAATTTTATGTAATATTTGTCCTGTCTGTTCCTGAAAGATGACATTGAATTGTCACTTTCCATTTCCATTTGTCGTGATTTAATACATCGTTTCAGGGATATTCATTCCAGACTTTCTGTTCATTTTTCAATTGTATTGTATTGTAATATGTATATTTTCTTAAGGATTCAATACATGAGACAGTAATTTATTTTGTCCATAGAATCTTGAACAGATCTTGATCTTCAAATAGACGATGCAGGTATTCAGTTTGCAGAAATAAGTTGAAAGCTGACTCATCTGCATAATTAGGCCACTTCTGTTTCCAAGCTCAGGATCATTAGCTCATCAGTGTTTTGTTGGATCTGATTTTAATAACTAGCTTTTAGATGGCCATAACTCAGAGATAGCTAGACGGTACGTAGCTTAACTTTCTCATTGAAGTAGGCTTTATTGGTTCACTGTAAGAAATAACTGTATACATCCATAGTATAAGGAGATTCGCCTCTAAGATAAAACCAAAACAAAAGAGTAATTCAGACAGTATTGTCTAAGAATCTAAATGTTTTCTTTTTATTGTCCTAATGGATTCTCCAGACAAAAAAGTGTTGTCTGGGCTGAAGCCTTTTAATTCTCTGTTAACCAGATTTCGCAAGGCTTTTTTCATCACAGCACTGATGTGCTAGAGACTCCCTGCTTGTAAATATTACTGGATCTTTACTCCTTAAAGGATCTGTGACAATCTGGGGCCTGTTCCAGTAATAGTAAAATATGACCTTCTTGCTGAGTAATATATAATCTACCACTTTTATTTACAGTTCCTTTCGAAAACAATTCAACCCTCTGCTTCCACATTTTGTTTTGTTCATTAATGATTTATTAACTTTTTGCAATCATTCTACACACAATAAAAACGTATGTCACGCACATAAGTATACATACCATTTACCATGGAACTCCAAATGAAGGTCAGGTGCATCCATTCATTATTCTTGAGATGTCTCTAAAACTTGATCAGCGTTCCCCCTTTGCAAATTCAATTGATTGGGCATGATTTAGAAGGCACACATCTTTCGACCTAAGGTACCACACTTCAAACTGCATGTCAGAACAAAAACAAAGCCAGGAGTTCAAGGAAAGCTCCATAGACCTCTGAGAATTGTGTTGTGGCAGAGCTCAGATGAAGGTTATAAAACTGCTGTGTTATTGAAAGTTCCCAGACGAACAGTGGGCTCCACTACTGTGAAATGGAAGAAGTTTCAGACCACCAAGACAGCTGGCCTAACCAAGGAGCTGGGTAAGAAGGGGAACTCTACGAAGATGGGAGAACCTGCCAGAAGGACAACTATCACCGCACTACCCCACCAGTCAGGCCGGAGTGAGAGAAGAGTGTAAAAAGTGGAGCATGAGGAACAACACATAAGCCAAAACACACAGTCAAGACCACGCTGGAATGGTTTCGGGATAAAACTGTGAATGTCCTTGAGTGGCCTCACCAAAGCCGGGACTTGAACCCCACCGAACATAAGCGGGGAGACCTGAACATCGTAGTTCACCAACACTTCTCATCTAATCTGACTGAATTTGAGTGTATCACCCTGGGAAAATGTGCGATACTGCCTGAATCCAGGTCTGCAAAGCTAGTAGAAGCATATGGGAAGCTCAACGCTTTAAACACTGCCAATGACACGTACTAAACAAAGTGTCTGATTAGAGCAGACGAATATACATGAGCTTTTTTATTTTTATTATTTTCAATAAACTTGCACACTTTTAAAAAAGAAATAGTTTTTGCCATTTAGTTATGATGTGTAAGTTGTAGAAAGATGGTACATTTTCTAAGAATTTAGCAATGTATATATGCAGTATATATAGATAGATAAATAACAACGTAATGCCTTCTGAATGTTTTTAGTAGTCTAATTGAATAACGAGTCTCTGTTGTGCAGCAAAAAACTCTGTTCATTTAAGTTGAAAGTGAATTGTTAGCTTTGATTGCATTCACGATGTCCCCTTCCAGGAAAAGTGCTGTTAATGCAGAGGCCAATTAGGTGGTGATCTGATTGTTTTCTGTTGCCTATGAGTTTCCTCTGAAGGTACATTTGAAATGGTTCCACAGAATAGGGGGTTTACCGAGTCTGTGTTTTGTACAGAAATCTGTCAGTTTGTGTTAGTTAAAAGGGATTTATTATGCTTTGATTACATTTCCAGTATCCCCTCCGAGGGATAATTCTGTTACAGAAATGTAGAGGCCAGTTGGACGTTGATCTGATCCAACTCTGTCACCTCTCAGTCTTTTAAAAAATGTTTTATGCCAATGCAAAATCAGAAAAATGGCTTTATTCTTCTCCTTTAGTCAGCTCAGCTGTAACAATGAAAACACTCAATTCTCTGCAAAGCTCAATGCAAATCAACTTTTGAAATGTTTTAATTGATTCAACCTTTAAAACGATTCATGCCTGTTGAACTGCTGACAAAAGTACCACGATGATCATTGATGGATTTCAAAGTTCCAACATAGCATTTTGTCAGACGCTGTTACAGGTATTGGCTCCTAATAAAAGTGCCGTCCGATATAGTTCTACTCTAATATTCAGCATTTGAACTAAGGCAATCCGGCAATCAGCGTAGGTCTGCCTGTATCTCATTGAGGTGATTGGATTTCTTGCTGTTAAACTGTTTCCACAGCTGTTACAACCCTGAGACAGGAAGGAGTTTATTCCTTGCACAGTTGTAGAAGGCCGAGGGGGCGTGTAGTGTGTTGTCTAGCACGGAAGGAATAAAACAATTGACATTCAACGTGATTCCCGGCAATACCATCCGTGGACCTGGCTTCATTATAACAAAGGGTTCCCATACATCACCATACACCGTTATCTCCCGTTCCTGTTCCCTGGAGTTCATTGTCAACAGAGAGAGTGAAGGTAGACACGGACAGACCAAACGGCAGAGGCAAACCAAATAACATGTAGATTTACAAGTGTGTGTTCATGCGTGTGTTCGCTTTGAACAGTCCAGTCATTTGAAGGCTTAATAGAACCGTGGCCATGTAATAGTCATGTTGGAATATTTGAACAGTGTGCACAGTTAATCAGCGCCCAGACCGGCTGTTGCTTTCATTGCTACATTTTTCTGAGACCTAAAGTGTGTGTGGGTGTCTGTGGGTGTGGGTGTTCCTGTGTGTGTGTGTGTTTAATCTTTAGGCCTTTAATGATCAAGAGTGAGACTTCCTTTCTTTTCGTACACAAGTCTTGACAAATGCAACTGTCAGCAAACCAATTGACAACTCAAGAAGTGTTTCGATGTCATTGCTCAGTGAAGCAATTCCTTTGATGTGATAGATTTCATGAAGAACGTGGGCAAGTGTGAAATGGAAGATTGTTTTGCTGACTGACCATATATCTAACAACACAGCTAGATGATTTGCCAGACAGTTGTTTAGTTGACCTTTGGCTTCGTTGACCGACCGCCTGACTGATAGACTGACAAACTGACCAACCGACTGACTGGTCAGCATTGGACCACTTCTACTGAATGTAGTAGTCAATCAATCAAATCACTGAGGGGTGGCCAGACCTCTTCTGGCTGTTCCAGTTGAAGACTGGCCTTTTTGGGTCACAGCAATGTGTTTGCATGTTCCAATACAGATGGGCTGCATCCCGAGTACTTAGGCAGAATCCTGACCAGATGCACAGTCCTTGTAGACTGCATCCAGGCCTGGTAGTCTGCATCCAGGCCTGGTAGTCTGCATCCAGGCCTGGTAGTCTGCATCCAGGCCAGATAGTCCTAGTAGTCCCTTGCCCGGCCAGGTAGTCCTAGTAGTCCCCTGCCAGGCCAGGTAGTCCTAGTAGTCCCCTGCCAGGCCAGGTAGTCCTAGTAGTCCCCTGCCAGGCCAGGTAGTCCTAGTAGTCCCCTGCCCGGCCAGGTAGTCCTAGTAGTCCCCTGCCAGGCCAGGTAGTCCTAGTAGTCCCCTGCCAGGCCAGGTAGTCCTAGTAGTCCCCTGCCCGGCCAGGTAGTCCTAGTAGTCCCCTGCCAGGCCAGGTAGTCCTAGTATTATGAAGCCAGGTGTTTTTTCTGAACTTGTCCCCTTGACAGCAATCTTCCTAGTTTTTTTAATGGTTATAAGAAATCTTCAGAGACCTTCAAAGTTAATCTTGTGAATTCAAAAAAACGGGTGGGATCTTTAGTGTTAGGAAGTAAGCCTGCAATGAATGGTTGTTACACATTTTTGTTAGACCAGTTCTTTTATCATTGTGTTGCTATGTCTGGTAGTCCTAATCCAGGTCTTATTCCGCATAAACCATTTTCTGTGACATTTTCAGAGGGGACACCTCTTCAGACCAACGAGGCATCTTCCCCCAATGCAACAAGGCCGGTGACATCTTTCTTTCTTTGAATATTTGTATTTTTCCTGAAGTTTACGTAAAATATTCACTACCACTGCAGAAAAAAGCTCTGTGCAGCCTTCAGTGTATTAACATGTCTTGACTTCTTGGAAGACATGGGTTGAGAGGAAAATGGATGACAACATAGAAAGGGATTGAGGGAGAGAGAGAAGGATGAGGAGAGGGAGGGGGGAGGGCTGAGGGGGAGAGAGGCACACAGGTCTGGGCGATTAACAAGTCCTGTAGTACCGATCCTTCAACATGAGTGAGACCACGGTTAGCAGACCCTCTAAACCAAATCCCTCCACCCTCCCCTCTCCACCTCCCCTGCCTCCGCCCTGGGGCGTGAACAACACCACCAGGACCACTCACAAGACAGCCCCGCTCCCACCCCCCTTCCCCCTATCCCCCTCTAATCCAGGCCACCTTTCCCCCCCGCCTCCCCTGGCCAAGCATGGCCCTATTCCTTTGTACGGTGTGAAGGGACCGACAACCTGAGAGACTCCCTCTTCAGCCGGTTTCTGTCGAGTGTCTGCGTCCCAAATGGCATCCTGTTTTCTCTGTAGTGCACTGATTTTGACCGGGCCCTTATGGACCCGGGAGAAAAAGGAAGGGCACTCTATAAGAAATAGTGTGTTTTTTTTGGATCCAGGCAAGGCTCTTTTAACCAGGCTTTTTGTGTTTACGGATACGCTCTCAGCTTCTCCTTGCCAGTTTTATAACATGTGCCCCTGCACTTGAATTTGAATATCAATCAGAGAGCGCTCTTCAAGTTTGTTGCTCCCTTGCTGGTAATGTAATACATCATTTCACATCTCATAATGGTAAATACACTTGAGGAAGTGTGAACACATTTCCTACGCCGGCTGAGTGATTAAGGATGAAGGAATGGAGAGGAGAGAAGGTGTTGTTTATCTCAAATATGCTGATTGGAAAAAGATGTTACTGCAAAGGTTGGACAGTAGAACGTTATAAGGCTTAATCTCTTGTGCATTAGCTTAATTTACTGATGAAGTACGTCCAGGATCCTCCTAATTTTGAATCAGTGACATTCATGCCGGTTATGGCAGTTACAGGGCGGTCTCTTGTATGTAAATGGACTTTATCATTAGAGCAGTTTAATGAAAAATATGATCAGTCTGATCTGAATCTCAGTCAAATGCTCAGCCTTTTTGAAACAAAGCAAAATACTCTTGGAACCCAGGTATGGAAAAATAACCGTCATGTATTTGATAATAGCCTGAGTTCCATCCTGGGTGGAAGACTGCCATGGTTTTTAAACGCCAACCCTCAAGGCTCATACTCAAGGCTAAGATTGGATCTGTAAGTTTGACCTCTTGACAGATCCTCTTGACAAAATGGCTACTTCCCAATTGTCACCCTATTTTCTATATAGTTCACATCATTTGACCATGGACTATACTGCCTGTTTACTATCGAGAAAACTGGGTGCCATTTGGGACACGGGAAGCCAAGCCTTCAGTTGCTGTTTCTCTGTGTTTGTCTGGCAAATCAGAAGCCTCTGATTAAACAATAAACAAAGAGGCAATGTCACTATGCAAACAGATCTACACAAATATACTCTCCCCTTGGGGTAATTATTGGTCAAACGCGTTCATAATGTAAAGAAATATTTTTTTTATTTCAGCTTTGTTGCGTTGCACCTTGGT